>CABFOV010002191.1:48592-70181 GCA_902141375.1 Timema poppense
ATATATATATATATATATATATATATATATAGTGTGTCCATCTTGAAAGAAAATACATCTCTAGCTTTAACCGGGAATGTACTATTTTATGTGCTTTTTATTTAAAAACCCGCCTCGGTGGCGTAGTTGGCTAATGCGCTTGTCGTGATGAGCTCGACTGCTGAGGACGAGGAGATCGAGGTTCGAATCTCGGTCGGGTGAACTGATGGTGGTTTTTCCTAAATGGTTTTCCACTCTCCCTCCACGCAAATGCGGGTTCACTTCCTCTAATTCAACCTTACCAATTCCTAATCCATTAGAGTAATTAGTACTTGAAGCGTATAACCTGAACGGGTAGTAAGACGCGGTGCTAAATATTATTATTATTAAATTTAAAAATATGTTTGTGTATGTATTACGTATGTGTGTATATGATATTTGTGTGTACGCATGTCTGTACATAAATGATCCATTGACTATGATATATCATAGTCAATGTATGTGTTTGTAACTAGATGTGTGTATAGAATAAATGTATTTTCTGTATATGAATGTATATAAGTAGATATATGTATTTTATGAAGTCCTTGTATTCTGTATGTATGTGTACTTGTAAAGAAATTTAGGTCTCACATTTTCAAATTTGTTTTTTTAACATTAAATTATATTAGGCAACTAAAATTAATACAATCCTAAAACTAAAAAGTGGTTCACTTGAGTGAATTAAAACAAATGCTCGATTAGGTTATATAATAATAGTGTTCTATACAGCTCCAATAAATTTATATTTTTTAGAGTAGATAGACTAAAAATTAACTGCCCCCACTCCCTGGTCCTTCCGTCCCTCCCTCTTCCCCCCCCTCCCCACCAAATTTTTTTTAACTTGAATCCATGTTATCTTCTTGAAATGTTAACGGTCAATATTTTTTTAAATGATTTATTTGTATTATTATATCTAGTGGTATATCATTATCAACGACCTTGAGAATATCATGGATGTGGAGTTTATCAGGCTAATATATTTAAAGCAATGGACACATTAAGGATATTTTCTAAAAATTTGCTTTAGTGATTTTGGTCAAATTTCACATAGACCTATTGATAAATGATAGGCTGCACCATATCAAAATAATTTTTATATTTTTAATGTTAGTCTAAAACGTGATAAAACCCCAGACACCCTGAATTTTCTCGGTTCATGTTTAACTATACACTGTCACCTTATTTAAAGGTAAAATTAATGCTGATGAACTTATTATTTTAAGGTCACCTAATTGATTAGGTATCGACATTTATATACTAGAAAATTCAAGTATTTTAGAGAGTTTCACTTGTGTTTTTTCCCCCCAATTCTATTTTAGTTTACTTTAAGCTCCTTATCCGACAACTTAACTAAGTTTATCGTCTGTCTGTCCTTTCTGCTTAGCGCGTGGGTTCGATTCCCGGTAGGGCCGAAAATAATTATCACTAGGGAAACAGGGGCCTTCCCTACCACGTTGATAAGTTGATGGCCTTGGGGCCAGGTGTTGTGTCAGTACTAGATTTAGGTTGGTTCTTAGGTCGAGTGCTGATATATTCAGTCAGCTCAGAAGGTTTTAATAAATTATAATAATGTAAGCTCATTTTTAATAGTTCCATTTGACCTTAATATTTATAGAATATACACGCCTCTTGTAATTACTCTAATGGAGTAGATATGAGGAAAGAGGAAGTTAGGGCCAATGTACCCGCATTTTCGTGGGGCAAGGGTGATAAACTATTGATAAAAAATAAAAAGTTTATCCTCTGTACACCTAGAGATAAAAATTTTCCTGGAGATTTTCTGCAGTGGCGGCTATTGGTGGAGGAGTTAAATTGTATTATACTTCAAAATATATGTTAAGAAACAAGTGGGTTATAAGAAGGGGCTGGGGGGTACGGGAGAGGGGAAGGGGTAAATAGGACACTCGGAGGATATAGGGAAGGGGGGGGGGGTTAGACAATTAATGTCGGGCGAAACTTAAAATTATTTTAATTTTCTAATTGACGATAAAAAAAATATGATTTATGAACATAGTGGGTCTAGAGGTTCACATTCATTCATTTATCTATTTAATACTTTATTTTATCATCGCGTCTTACTGCCCGTTCAGTTTGGATGGCTATGTATTAATTACACTAAACTGTTAGGGATGAGGAAGGTTGAATTTAGAGGAATTGCACCTGTGAAAGTAGAAAACTATTAAAGAAAAAGCCACCCTCAGTGCACCTGACCGGGATGGAACCCAGATCTGTCATCGGCTGTCTAGTCTATTGCGAAAGTAGCGTCTTATACAATGTAGCCACTGATCCTCGTTTGAAGATGTTTCTGGTGGTAACACCCTCAGTAGAAGTTAATTTCAAGTATAAATGTTGACATTTGGGATTATCTCTATTTTATTAGTTCAATTTAATCAGTTGAAATTATTTTACAGAAATAATAATTTAAATTTTTTTCTTTGGAAAAATTTTCCAGAAAAAATATAAGAATTTTTTTCCAAAACATACAATTTTCCACGAAAAATTTTCCGTCCCACATCTATAATTTCACCCGAATGGAATTCGAACCTTGATCCCCCTGTCAATGGCAGAATCAGAACTAGTTGAGACTGACATTTGAGTCCACCGATTCAGGTCTTTAAGCTCTTATTTCTTGGACACACACACAAAAAGAAGTTACTACTAACCTACTGCAACAGAATCATATTTTATATAATTTTTTGTTACTGCTACGAAAAGATTAGTAGTTGTTAACCACGAATTAAAGGGGAAAGAGGGAATTCTAAAACAAACATTACAATCTAGATGGGGTGGGTGAAGGTCCAAGGAGGAATAGGGTTGGAATAAGAGGGAGTGAGAGCTAAGAGAAAGAAGACAGCAAACATATTAAACAATAAAGAGAGCAAGAGATACTCTTTATTTCACTACTTTATACGAAAAGAAAATAGCATCATCCCTGTCGTGTTTACCGTTAAAATAATAGAATTATCGTTTCTTTAGGGAGAGAAATGACGGGTTGACGTGTAGTGGTTGTCTTGGTTATTTTACGAGGTAAAGGGGGGGGGGCCTTCCTAGCATCCTAGCTGGGAGTGGGGGAAGGGACAGGTACTTGATCTTTTACCCACTGTAATTAACCTAGACCTTGTGAAGGTATGTTAAGGTAATACATAGAGATACAGAGCCGGTATAATTTCTCTTTTTTTTTCCTCCGAAGAACAATGAGCTATCAATGACGAAAAGAATGTGAAAGCTAATATACCATTATTGGTAAAAAAGAAATGAGTAGGTCAGTAATATAAGAAATATTTAAAAATTGTAGTGACTCATTTGTTTGCTTGTTAATTATAGACGGAATTTAAAAAAATTAAAACTATTATGCTCAACATTTTTAGGCATACACAATTTTAGTTTATTTGATGTGCTTGATTGTATACTCTTTTGTTTAAAATAATATACATAGGCGTATTAATTTATACATTATATTCATAATTATATAAATCATAAGTTACCAAACTGTGCCTCGTACATCGGATTCTTAGCGGGTCGTAAAATGTTTTGGTGATGTGGAAATGTTGAAACTATTTTAATGTAGAAAAATCATTTAAAAAATTAATGGTACGGAACTCCACAGGGACTTTCTCACACCATTGTTTCAAAATTGAGATATTTACTCAAAACTCATAATATATGTGAAACGAAATAATATACACTAGCAAACCTGAACTAAAATCATTGAAACATTTTTTTGATTTCCTGTTTGAAATTTTATAGTTTTATTTTTAAATAATTAAAGTCCTCATTTGTATATTTGGATCAGTAAAAAAGATGGGTCCACAAGGGTTAACACTTCGTATTAAAATTTTGATTTCCAGTTAAAATTTTCAACTTTTGATTAGTGATTGCTCGTCTTCAGATAATTCCTCATTTATAAATCTAGACCAATAAAGAAGATAAATATTTACTATTGAGTCAAAAATGATAGAGGAAAATTTCCCCAAAGAGGTTAAAGGAAAAACTAACAACAATATTTTGAGAGACTTACTTATTACTTACTCTATGGAATGAGAGAATTATTGTTGCGTTAAAACCTAAGGTTTGTAATATCTCTGAACAACTAAAACTCACAAAATTGTATTAATATATTTGCCAATATCTCAGAAACTAACGGATTTATAAAGATATATATCAAATATAAGTTTTTTTATTTTAATAGTAATACAATTTTGCAATGGTAAATTATTTAGTATCACAAATAGTTGTGGAGATACGGAAATTTACGCTTCTGTAAGAAACCTTAAAAGTCATTTTCAATGGAAAATAAAAATAGCCATTTTACTTATAAAATTAATCAACGCCAAGATACGAATTTTAATAAAAAACCTTAGAGCTTATTTTTAAGAAAAACGACTCTTCTCATTTCGCTCTTTATTAAACTACTCTTGATTTTAGGGTTAACTGCATTGTAAAAACAACTTTTTAGTATTTGGGGGTCATGAAGTGTTGACATTCATCAACATATAAGGTTAGATTTTTTTTTACTGTCGCCATACTTTACGTTTTGGAAAAATAAAAAATATATATATATTTACGTATAGCTTGAAAATAGTTATTTTATAAAATGTTTTAAAGAAAACATTTTTATTATAAATAGGCCTACATATTAGCAATGATAATTTAATTTTATACCTTAAAATGTTACGGTGATATGATAAAAAAATTAAAATTTACACATCAGACACCAACCCTTAAAATCATTTTGACGAAAAATTGAGAATAGGATTTTTTTTTAAATAGTTATCAATGTTTATAAATGGAATTTAATTAAAATCTTTAGAGCCGATGTTGATAAAATTGATTTGTTCTATTTTCACCCTTCAGTAAACTACCCTTAATTTTGGAGATTGATGTCCATTTCTGAAAACCCTTCGGGGCAACCCTATTAAAGCCCTAGATACCAAGTTTTATCCCTATTGGTAAAATAAATTAGAATTTACTCCGAGGTATAGACAGACAGACAGACAGAAAATCCAAAAACCAATTTTTCCGATTCGGGAGGTCATGCAACGTCGAAATTTAACAAAATATCGAATTTAATTTTTTTTTACGATCACAATACTTTTTCTTCCTGTAAGGTAAAATGGTAAAATAAAGTCAGCAGAAACTTGCAAAAGAGCCCATGCTTCAATATGATAACTATATATATATGGTAAAATTATATTTAATAATGAATTCAAAAAAAGAGTAGTTAAAAAGATAAAAATAACCCTTTAATCTCTCACCTCCCTCTTTGTCTAATGTTCATTAAATTTAGGTGTTTCGTGAAATTTGGTCATTCTTATAAACAGTGAGTTACGTATTTAAAAAGTTTAAGAACTACAGTTATAAACATACATTTTTTCTTTTGAAATGTAAATATTTACTAAAATTAATATTCCTCGATTTTTAAAGACAACGAAAGCAAATGACGACCTTTACAATGTAGCCATAAGTTGATTAGAATGTAGACCTACTGCAATATTATTTAATAGTTTATTTTTTCTTTTACTCGCCGCGTTTTCCATAACGTTTGGGTTATACGCGTTGGGTTAACGTTAATGAGTTAGGGAAGAGGAAGGCTAAAATTAGATAAATTATGCGTGCATTTTTGTGGGAGAAGTGGGGTAAGCTCTTTAGAGCAGTGGTTCTCAAAAGGTGGTCCGCGGACCCCCACGGGTCCTTGAGCTGTTCCTGAGGGGTAGTCCACAACAACCACCAAAATTTAACCAAATAAAAATTTAAAACAATAACAAGCTTCTCCCCCCCCTCAACCACCTGCGCATTGCTTACTTTTCAAAACTGTGCTACAAGAAAAACAAATATAGTAATAGACTTAACATGCGTCCGGATTTTCGAGTTCAAAGTGTCCAGCCTTCAACCTGATCTTCAAGAAGTGATTGGGAAAAAAAGAAGAGGTTTCACTTACCTCACTAATACTAGACCCAAATGAATAAATTTGAACTTTTTCATTTTTTAAATAAATTTCCATGTAGGCCCAACTAACATGTTGTGTGTTAACTACAGGGTTATTCAAAAGTAATGGTGCAAAAGTAAAATGTTTTTGTTTCATAAACGAACTGACAACAACCGTCATGGCATGAAAAGACAGAAGAACTCACCAAGCTTAAAACGCACTAAAGGTGCTCGATGTGGGCACACGGCAGACGTCTAGATGGTAGTCCAGTTCTGTCCCAGAAGTGTCCCAGCATATCCTCGGACATCAATCCTACAGCAGCAGAGTCACGTTGTTTAAAGGTCGTTCAGTTGCTGTGTCAATGAGGGCATGTATAATTCATTCACGAGCTAAGTTTACCTGGATGACAGATCTAAATGTTACTAGAAGTAATTCCTAATATATCCTTACGCCAACAGATGATATCTATTACTTTGGATGACTGTAATGAAAACAGATGGTAATATATTAATGTGATTGTTAACCACAGTAATTAAGGCCAATATTATATATATATATTTGAAGACTGACACAAAGTTTATTTATCGTTTTATTCCACTTAAAAAAAATTATTCACACCATTTTCACAAAAACTTCTAACGAACATAGCTTCAAAATTGTGACTGATGAATTTAAACCATATGGTTGAACATGATGGTAAACAAGTTTTTTACAATGATGCAAACACGCAGTTAATGAACATATTTTATTCAGTTAAATATTTCAAAATAAGATAAAATAATTTATTGTATGTAAAAAAAAAATGACAATTTTCTCTTTACCAAGTAAATACGATGCCTTTATTAAAAGGTATTGATGTGTGCACTGTATTAAACATAATAAATAACGTTCTAAAACGAAGAATAAGTACATTTAACTATGTTTAAAATAATGTTTTGAGTTGGATAAAAAGAAATTATTTAAAAAAATTAAATAGTATGAGAGAACTTAAGTGTACGTTATTTTAAATGTAAGATATAATAGGTAATTAAAGATCTTTACATTTATAACAAAAAACAGTGATCTTTTACAAGTGTTGGCAACCCAAAACCTAAACATATGGTTTTCAAACTGTCATCCAGGTAAAAACCTATCGTGGACGGACTTTAAACGGTGTCCTTGATGTATCCCGACAAAAAGAAGTCGCAGGGTGTTAAGTCTGCTTATCTTGGAGGCCAGAACAATATTGGCAAATCCTCTTGTTCGGCATGGCCGATACAAAGTACCGGTCGGGTGGTATTCAGGTATTGACGAACATCCCAGCGGCAGTTACCATGCTCAGGCAAGAACTTGATGCCATTACCCTTCCTTTCAATCAGTTACTTCTCGGATAGCGTTAACACCTCTCTCACTACAGGCCTTCGGTTTTGCACTGTTATTCTGAATAACCCTGTATTATTAATATTATTATATTCATTACTTATACAACTAAAGTAAGTGTTAAAATAATAGAATGTAAAGACACATTTGACTCGGATTTACTGTGACAAATTCCCAGTTTTGTAGGTTTCCTAACATGAATTTTTAATATGGCGGGTGTAGCGATGTTATTTTCTATACATAGGATAGATTAGATTCTAATGATTAGAAAAAACGGGGGAGTCCACCGATCTCAAAGAGCCTCTTGGGGGGTTGGGGTGGGGGGTCCTTGAATGGTAGGTAGAGGGTAATCATTCCTTTAGAGAAATAAAACACCACTAGTACACACCGAACTGAACCTAAATAACACCGTATTATAAATAATTCAATCCATCACGGGAGTGACGCATTGAACCATGTGACCACCAATGATGGGTTAGGGTGGCTGCTTTGATCAGAGTTAACCTATAATCGCTGTCAGGCCATACGGTTTAACGTGAAAGTGTAGGGAACGCGCTGAAAACAATCGTTAATATTTTTGCAGTTTTTATAGCAAAATTAATTTGGACAAACTAAAACAAATATGTCTCCAGTATAAATATAGAGTTTAATTTTCTTCACATGGTGATATATCACCTTTTGTTGAATATCTGTCATAAGCATAGCAACATTAGATGAGAAATTTTTTAAATTGAGTGAAAAAACAGTCATTAAATTCCAGGTATTCAACAACTAGTGATATATATCTATCTAGTGATATCAATGTGTGAAGAAAATTAAACTCTGTTTGTACAGAAACAATATTTTATTTGTTTTAAACAAAAAAGTTTATTTGCTATTAAAATTGCATAAACACCTTTTCTCGCGCTATCTGCATCCCTACCTTAAATTACAATGGGATGCGTCGTCTATGGAACTATTTCTACATTCTGTTCGTTCTCCGTTTACAATAACCCTTTTGTCACGTCAATTAGAAGAAAGATAAAAAGAACACAGAAACTTATTGTATCAATATATTATTATTATTATTATTATTATTATTATTATTAGCACAGCGTCTTACTATCCATTCGGGTTATACGCACTTAAGCTAATGTGTAATGGTAGACTGATTGCGAGATGAAATGGAGGACCTACAGTTTAACGTGGAATCCGAACCACGGTGGAGGCCTGGCATTCCCCGCATTCACAAGATGTCTTGTCAGAGGTGAAGGAAGGGTTTGGTAATCAGATAAATCTGTGCCGGGACAGAGGATTGAACACCGGCCGCCAGCACAGAAGTCTGACACCTTACCCCTAGACCGCCAGGTCACCGTTGTATCAATATAAAGAGGAAATTTCGCTGACACTTCTCAATATCAGAAACTTGTCTATTGTGACTCTAAGATCAAACTACTGTAATTTTCAGAGAAAGGATAGACTTAAAGCCCTTTAACATAGAGCCTAGTATTATAGCTCCACGAATATGCTTAAAAATTCGATGGAGATGATCTAATTTTACATTTTCACACAATTATTTCTACTGTTAAAATTCAAACTATAGGGTTGTTAAGGGGAAAAAAAGCACTGTCGAAATCTTCCGACTTTATTTTGGTGTAAAACATATTTTGAAATAACGCATTGTATATATTAAGTAAAATCTGAACGTGTGTAGCAGTTTCTTGCCTACAAATACAGACCTGATATTAAGAATATTTATTGGCACTGTCAAAGATATGATCAAGGTCCTTTAAGGAGAGTATTCAACCATTCTTTCCATTTGACTGGGGGGATGGGCGTAGTAAGTTTAACGACATAAAAATAGGTTTTCATAACGATCAGGAAATACAAATTTTGAAGATACTAGAACAAACAAAACATTTTGTTGGAAACCATTGACTCGACCAAAACACAGTAAGTGAACGTAACATGTGAGAAATTGTAATAGTCTTTGAGATAGCCTAGGGTGTAAGTAATTTGGACGTAACCCTTCATGAAACAATGTAACAGTTAAATCATGTGAATGTACATAAAGCCACAAACTCATTCCATTGTTGTTGGCTTTATCAAATCATCGGATTTTTATGTCACGGGTTTCATGTTTTAGTTTTTTGCTCTGAGCGATGCATATTTCTATGAATATGAATAAAGTTTCAAATCAAACGAAATATAGGTAGATTTAAGAGGAATAAACTGTATATAAATTATGACAGAGATACAGATAGTAGTTCATTCAATGGGTAATAAAAGTATATGGTACATTTGTTGTGTATAAGTTGGTAGAAACGGTATTTCTTAAGGGTCTGCGAACGACGTAAAAAAATATTAACTATCTCACATAGATAAGATGAAGCATTTTAACGAATAATTCATAGATAAATGTTTCGATTTTACAAATACTTAAGCCAATAGAAAAATATTTGAGGATAGACATTTATTATTTTGATGATACCGTTTTTTATTATTATAATATTCATAAAGTGTAGAGGTGAATTAAAGAAGATTCAAATCCTATTTTTTTTCTGATTTAAGTCTCGTATCCAGATTTTTATTTTACCCAAAAAATACATCAAAAAAACTTTAGAGATAAAATAAACGAAATTTTAAATCTTATGGTTTGTTTATTTTAATTTATAATTTGGTTCATTATAGGTATTTAGTTGCTATGAAAAGTATAAATGGTAAATAAATGATCACATTTGTTTGATATATTGTGAATTATGATTCAGAGACGTTATGAATAATGGTACTGCGAGTTCTCAGTGTGGGAGTGTATGTAGTAAACAGGAGCTTAGGACAGAATTTTTCAGTTTTTATATCTAAATTCTTTTTTGGTAAGCAATCATATAACCCTGCAGTAAAAATATATGACTAATTTTCTTCACATAGTGATATTAATAGTTGTTAAAAAAACCCTTTGAGCATGCCGGTATTAGATGAGAAACTTTTTAAATTAAGAGAAAAAGTTGTCATTAAATTCTAGAACACCCTTGGCTGGTATTCAAAAAACTGTTGATATTACCATGGGAATAATATTAAATTCTATGTTTCTACTGGAAAACTATTTGAATTATTTTGATTGTGTTTCTGTATAAAAAAAAACCCTGCAAAAACACCGCCCTTAGCTCGAGTTTCCTACATTCCCACCTTAAGTGTGTGTCCCATAATTATATTGGGACCTAATCATTACCATACATAGAAATGTACCTTAAAAGATAATTTATAATCGTAGCTTGAATTTTTTGTATCTCTGTAAATTGTAAATTGAAATAATAGTATCTGTACAACAAAGTATATAAAATTTTAATGAAAGGTCATTTTTTCGTGAATCTCGGAGTTAATTTCGGTTTTACTGTAATGGTGGTGTAACTTAGTAAAACGAGACTTAATAATTTAAAAAAAAATATATATATATATATATATATATATATATATACACACAGTAGCCTCGTGGCTTCCTTGCTGCTGGCTGACAGTTCACAGCTGACTTCTGACAGTCAACATTTAGATATATACCTAAATTTTGACTCTCAGAAGTGACAGATGCTAAACACATGCTTTTACAGATCATATGATTCGGTGTAGGGATACATAATTTGGTCAGGTAACGTTTCAAAGCTGTTAGCTGTCATTCAGCACCAAAGAAACCATGGGGCTACTGTAGTTCCTTCGACGTATACAAGAATGTATACTCCATTCACGGTAGGAATTACTCTCTGAAAGGTCCTTTTCCCTACCAATACCTTACTATATAATAGATTTCTGGTAAGGAAAAAGGCCTTTCAGAAAACAATTCCTACCGTGAACAGACTTTATTTGTAATGCTGAGTTAGCCTAGCTTCCCTGAGACGAGAGGTTCGATCGTCCGCTAACAGATGGCGGAAGCGGCAGCTGTTGTTTAGACTTTAGTTTCAAACAAATGTACTACATCCATGAGTTTGGAAAGTTATGTTGGCAAGCGTTCGCTTTACGTGACATCTTCACGAGACAAAAAGACGTGGTGATATTTGTCGTAGAATTTAATTGGGTGATATAGTTTGTTTTAAATTCCTTTAGGGAATGTTTTAATTTACTTCACGAGGAGATTTTTTTTAAAGAGTTTTAAAGATTTTTTAGCACACTCTAATCTCTTCAGACTCTCATATTATCAATCTTTAACTAATAATAGTCCCAGACGATTATCCACTCTGACCCCTGGACACTTTAACATTCTTCCTACTCCCAAATAATTATATGTATATTTTACGGTGAAACATTGATTTTCAAAACATTATTAAATCGAAAATTTTATATATACTTTATATTAATGAAGTATGACTAATAAATTTAAACTATATTTTATTTAATATAGAATTGTAATTAAATATGTGTATATAGTTGTATCACTGGCTTAAGAAAGGGCACACGCTTTCAATGGCCCATTTAACTCAGTTTGTGGTATAAAATTGCTGTATTAATACATTTAAAAAAATACACTCTTAAGGTGGGAATGTAAGAAAAGTGAGAAAAGGCCATTTTATCTGCCTTTTTATACCAAAACATTTTAATGAGAAATAAAT
Organism: Timema poppense; assembly: GCA_902141375.1. Taxonomy (NCBI): domain Eukaryota; kingdom Metazoa; phylum Arthropoda; class Insecta; order Phasmatodea; family Timematidae; genus Timema; species Timema poppense. Next base: position 60,476 of record CABFOV010002191.1, read on the forward strand.
TAAATATTGCTACAGTAGAACCAGAGTTTAATTTTCTTCCAATGGTGATATTAAAACTTGTAATTATAATAAAGGTATTAGGTGATAAACCTTGTAAATTAAGATAAAAAGTCGTATCAATTCCAGTACACCGATATTCAACAATTTTTGATAAAATATGAATAAAATCAAACTCTATATTTCTTTCTGGCACAATATTTTATTTAGTTTGGCTAAAAATAAGGTTTCTGTAAAAATTGAAAAATACCAACCCTTTTTCGCGTCCCCTACACTCCCACCTAGAGAATGAACATGTTATTTGGGTTCTAGTTGAACAATTAGTATTTAATTAGTGAGAGGAAGAAAAAAAAAAGTTTCTTCAACACCACATGTCAGTGTTGTCAGGTTATACAACATATAAGATTACACTAATTATTTAACGATGAGAAAGATTGAATCAAAAGGAAACGTGCCTTTATTTGAATGGAAGGAGTGAGTGGTAGACTACTCAGGGGAAAATACCACCCTCAGTACACCTGACCTAGATTTGAACCCCAATATTCTTATCACATGTAACCCGTCTCATCACGACCGTAAACAACGTTGTTAATTATTTAAATTAAGAGATCGGCGTTGAGGAAGTTATCAAATATAAATAATTCCAGCATTAGCGTGGAGAGGATCTAGTAAAATAACAATTGGAAGAGATATAATTAATAAAAAACAACCCCACCAAGTAGAGATACGATACCCAATCTCCCCATCACTAACGATCCACTTTATTGCATGAATGGTACCTTAGAGCACGTGATCAGTGATCTGAGGGAAATACCAACAAACTAAAACATTTATAAATTCAACCATCTTCACACACAACGAGTAATCAACATTTCAATTAATTTTACTCACTTATAACTAAATAGGTCTAAGGTGTTCGCTATGCTGGATCGAAAAGGTGCGAGCGATGTAACCTGGACCCCCTATCCTCCCACCACCACCCCCTACTTCTCCATCAAACAGTGAACTCCAAAGAGGCACCCCACTAAGACCCCCCAGGGGGTTTCTGTCTAGGATAACACTGTTATAACGAGACTTTGAAACAGCTCGTGCAACAAAAGAAGAGCGGGTTTCTCTTTTTNATAATTTTTTTTTCCTAGATTGTTTAGGGCAAAAGTATGAGGTGTAAGCCCTTATGATTTTGGTTTACATTTATTTCAGTTACTACCAATTAGCGATTTTTTTTAAGGTGCTAGAATAGATGAACAGAAGTTCATAAATATCAGAAACCGAGTAGGTTTTTATCTTTCCTGATTGAGGCTATCCGTCCAACAGAAGAATAACAAAAAGTAGAGTAGAAATACAAATATATATAAAGTGTTTGTTTGTTAATTCTCAAAGATCCATTATATGCTTATATAACTATGATTTTTACTTTTAATTTATTTGCGGACTGGAGGAGGTTCATGAACCACCAGTTGGGAAACACTGCGGTTGGAAAGGTCTTCTACTTAGGAGATGTTCAAAATAATTAATATAACTATGATCCGAGTTCAAGCGTCCATTAACATCCTAAACGCATAAAAAACCATTAATAAATCACCATGGTGGGTGTTAATCGCGGTGTATAAATACTAATGAGTAGAAAGGTAGTTTAAAGAGCTTAAAGGAAATGCACCATCATTATTGTGGAAAGGGATGGGATAACCACAATGACACAATATATTAGGAAATCCATCGCCAATGCATCTGTTTGAGATTCGAACCCTAGACCTACCCTTTGCTGTTAATCTAGTATATCTAGTATCTGGTATAGTGTGAGACTGACACCTTTGATCATGTGACCCCTGGTATGGACCAAGAAATTAGTTAGTAAAAATACTTAATTACAATTAATAATAAATAAAACAATCAAATACAGTAAAGAGGGGTATGTCTGCGTTAGTTAGGGTAAGTAACCATGAATTATAAATTAGGTGAGCAAAGTTATTATTATTATTATTATTATTATTATTATTATTATTATTAGCACCGCGTCTTACTACCCGTTCGGTTTATACGCACTTAACACAAATGTGTAATGGTAGGGTGGTTGTGAAATGAAATGAAGGACCTACAGTTTAACCTGGAATCCGAACCACGGTGGAGACCTGGCATTCCCCACATTTACAAGATGTCTTGCCAGAGGTGAAGGAAGGGTTTGGTAATCAGATAAATCTGTGCGGGGGTGAGCAAAGTTAAAAGGCATAAGGCCACTCACTCTGAGTGAGCTTCTTTGTTACTCTCTTCTAACAAATGTGAACAGAAAAAGCATGGTTTATCTCCTCAGTAAATTATGTCTTAATAGTTCACCAAGATAAATTGTAGATATCAAGTTGTCATTCCTTCTACTGGATTATATACTAACAGACGTCTGAACCAAATTATTGTACACACATACAAAAAAGGGGGGGTTGGGATCACTTAATTAGTAAAGTACTAATGCCTTATTTTTTTTTCTCCCAACGTATAAATTATTATTTAATTCCTTGAACTATACTTCAAAATGGATGTCAGATGCTACTGATTTTCTATTTAGATAGTCATTTCCAATCATACATAGACTTTCAACCCTTATATGGACCAGACCAGATATGACCATATAAGAATCGCTAGTCCATAATTATATAACGAAATATATTTACTGTATTATGGAAGCTCCCTGCTTGTAGTCATCACACAAAAGCAATGCTCTGTAGGTCTGCATAGACTAAGACAAATCCCCTGATCTTACTGAGGGTATGGGATATCCCCTACATTTATTCAAGTGCACTCGTTAAGACGTTCGTGAAATTGAGAGCCCATCTCACACCCGGATAGCACTTAACTTAGATAGTTAATACAAATAAAACCAGAAGTCTTATGATCCCATATAACCTCATGGATAGCATCTAGCTTTTGTAATCAATACCTCTCTGACCAGACGTCTTAAGAGCCCATCTCACTTCATAGATAGCATCTAGCTTAGGTAGGTAATACATCTCTGACCAGAAGTCTTATGATCCCATATAACCTCATGGATTGCATTTAGCCTAGGTAATTAATATCTCTTTGACCAGATATCTTAAGAGCCCATCTCACCTCATGAATAACATCTCACTTAGGTAATTAATAAATCTCTGACCAGATATCTTTGGAGCCTATCTCACCTCATGAATAACATCTAGCTTAGGTAATTAATTAATACATCTCTGACCAGACGTCTTTAGAGTCCATCTCACCTCACCGATAACATCAGCTTTGGTAGGTAGTACAGCTTTAACCAGACGTCACATCATGGTGTGGTCTTCTATATTCGTGTTCTCCTTGAGAAAATATTGAAATCGAGGAAAATAAAATCAATTTTTCTATAGTAAAAAAATAATTAAAAAATATGTATATTTTAAAATAAAAACTTCTATCAAACTGATCCCAATGTAACTGTTTTCAAATGAAAAATGTAGAAAAAAGAGATTTTTAACGGGAGGTGTAGGCTGTTGTTTGAATATTATTTTAATTGTCTGTGGAATAGGCTATTAAATTGGTGGACACGTTTATTAAAATTAAGTATACAATCCACCGAAAGAACTTTAGAATGGTAGAAATAACAAAACTATTCGGTAAAAGACCTTGGTTTGAAACTTGGTAATAAATTAGTGTACATTATATAACATAATTTATTTTAATAGGCAATTTATCACACACACATCAATATTCCTTTTATAAAGGGGTTCATCATTAAAAGATGGGAGCTTAGAGAACGCTAATAAAGAGAAGTGTTTTTAAAGTTTTTGTAGCAAAATTTTTTGGTCAAAATAAATAATTTTCTCCACATGGTGATATCAACAGTTGTTGAATATCTGTCATGAGCATAGCGGCATCAGATGAGAAACTTTTTAAATGAAGATAAAAAGTTGTCATTCAATTCCACGACACCTTTGACAGATATTCTACAATTGTTGATATCACCAGGTGAAGATAATTATACTCATGTTTCAAATGGAAAAACATTTGATTTATTTTGGTCAATAAAAATAGTTTTTCTATAGTAACTTTAAAAAACACTGTTCTTAAATCGTGTCCCCTGTATGCACAACATAAATAACCGTAGTTATAGAGGGAGATGGAGACTTTTAACATTGTATTATATCCGTTAGATAAATTATAATTAACCTTACATAAAATCCACATATGTTTATTTTTAATGAAGTTTTTATTCAGGTGACCTATTTTTTAGTGTTGAGATCAGTATCATGAAGTTTATATAAAAATATACATTTTTGATCCAAATGGATAAAATATTGCTTCTTTATGTAAGTTTAATTTTTTTTACATATATTAATAACAAATATTCTTATATATTTGTCATGATTGTAATGGAATTTGGATGAGAAAAGTTTCAAACAAATGAAGATAACTAGCCTATATGTAAATGATTGGTACAGAATAGTAGAATATATTTTCTCACTCCCTCTTCTAAAAATTGAGTTATTTACTAAAAACTCGATACACATTTGAATCTAAATATTATATTTTGTTACATAAACACTCCATCAAAGAGCTTAAATGAAATAATAAACAGTGTTACAGAAACATATTGAAAAAGTAACATCTCTAATCACCAAGAGTATAACAAGCGATTTTACAAGACTCAATTTAAAAATATATATTAGCCAATATCTTGAAAAACTATTGATTTTATAAAAAATATATTTAGACTAAAGGTGGTTTATTTTTAGTAGTAACACAACTTTTAACAGTAAGTTATTTCGTATCTCAAAGAGTAGCGAAGATATGATCCAAGTTTGAAATGTTTGCCTATGTAAAGTACCCTCAAATTCATCTCCATAGGAAAATTTGTTTTACATTTTGTTTGTAATGTTAAACAATGTCTTGATACGAGATTTATTCAAACACCCTTGGAGAAAATCTTTGAGAATATCGCTTCTATTCTACTTTCACACTTAAATAAACTACCCTTAATTTAAGGGCTGGATATATATAGTTCCAAAATTATTCTGAGAGATGTTAAAAAAACTTCATATACCAAGTTATAGTCCAATTAGTAATTTTTATTTATATTTAGCCTCAGTGCCAGTAATAGACACGCAAACAGAATTGTAAAAAATAGTTTTTTTGGTTTTAGACATCCATCAAAATCTTAAGTTAGATTTTTTTGACGATCAAACTAATATCTCTTCCAGAAAAGTGCAAGAGAGTAAAAATCATACTGAATGCATCTATAGAAACGAATTATAATTTACTGTCACAAAAACAACTTGTGTTAGAAAAATAAGTTTCAAAACTCATTGCCTTAACTTACGTTTTTTACATTAATTTTTAACTTTAACTGACTCCAGTTGTAGTTATAGTTCCAACACAGTTGACTTAATTCAAGCCGCCCAGAAGCTGCTCGGTTGGTAAACTTATCCTTGCATGAGCTTTCAAATTTAGTATTATTATTATTATTATTATTATTAGCACCGCGTCTTACTACCCATTCGGGTTATACGCACTTACGCTAATGTGTAATGGTAGGGTGATTGTGAGATGAAATGAAGGACCTACAGTTTAACGTGGAATCCGAACCACGGTGGAGGCCTGGCACTCCCCACATTCACAAGATGTCTTGTCAGAGGTGAAGGAAGGGTTTGGTAATCAGATAAATCTGTGCCGGGACCGAGGATCGAACCACGGCCGCCAGCATAGAAGTCTGACACCTTACCCCTAGACCGCCAGGTCACCCTCCAAATTTAGTAAAAAGAAATAGTAAACACATGTGCACACTTCACGCTAAATTAGGAGATACATGTGCGTCCTTCGCGTGAAATTAGAAGACACATGTTCATACTTCACGTGAAATTAGAGGCCACGTGTTAATACTTCACGTGAAATTAGAAGACACGTGTTCATACTTCACGTGAAATTAGAAGACACGTGTTCATACTTCACGTGAAATTAGAAGATGCGTGTTCATACTTCACGCGAAATTAGAAGACACGTGTTCATACTTCACGCGAAATTAAAGACACATGTTCATACTTCACGTGAAATTAGGACATTCATGTGCGTCCTTCACTCAAAATTAGAAGTTCCCCTTACATCTTATTTGTGTAAACCAGAGGTTAGCAACTGGATGAACGCGATAGAATATTCGATCTCGTGTTAATTTCAATTCGATCACGGGCATCTTCTAATCTCGCATATGCTATTTGGATGTCACCAAAAAACCTTGATCGGTCATAATTGGTGTGTTCGATCGAGACCATAAAAGGTTGCCAACAGCTGATGTAAACTATAAAGCGAACTGAAATATATTTATCAGTTCCGGTTCTTCCAATAAACATTTCAAGTTAACGGTTCTGATCAGATAAAAATAAAAGTTCAGTTTTTTTTCATGTTGGCTATGAGGAAGGGTTGTGCAACATGAGATATAGAGGAAAGCATATCGATGGGTGTTTTTTCTTCTACTGTTATTTTGCTTCGCGTCTTACTACCAATTCAGGCTTCACGCTCATGTACTAATAACATTAATGGATTTAGGAATTAGGAAATTTACATTTAGAGGAAGTATACGTTGCAGGTATTTGCGTGGAGGGAGAGTGTTAAACCATTTTTGAAAAAAAAAACACCTTCAATACATGCGACAGGGATTCGAACTTCGACATCCCTTTCGTTTTCAGTTTATTCTACTGCGAGAGTTGCGCGTTAGATCACGTGGCCACCAAAGTGGATTATATATGATTTAGTTTGATGTATATATTATTTTCAAGTATAATTACCGAATTCTTAAACAATTTAGTTTGTGATATAGTAGCATATGCGCTTCTTTATTAACGCATAAAATAAAAAGGCAATACATTATAAATGTAGGCAAATTAGAATTAAGTTTAAACTTATCATTATACTGAAGTTTGTTGCTTACATTCATAATTGAAGCAAATTCTAAATTTACATTTGAGTCTTATGATGATAAAGCTGTGATTTTTTTTTTCTTTTCCAATTTCACAACCCCCCATGAAATCTACTTTCAGTTAATAAACCCTTGATTATAGTAAATAGGATGAGAAAAAGGGGTCGCGAATTTAAAAAATACACCAACAACGAAACATTGTCATCCAGTCGAGATCAAGAATCAGACACAATCCTTGTGACCTGACGCCTGCACGATCGAGAATTATTTATTCCTACTTTGCGTGAACTGCGAGAAGGGGGCGATGAAAACGTGAGATGTGTAATAAATAAGGGAATTAGTAAGAAGTGACAGATAACAAATTAGGATGTTGTAGAAGACAAGAGAGATGGAGAGGGACGTTAGAAAAAAAAGCGTATCGAAGGGTGAGTGAGGAGGAAATTGGGGATTGGGAGGTGAAGGGAGGTTAGAGGCGTTCAATATGTGGACCTAGAGCCGAGAATGAGTCGGCGAAATGACTTTCAGCTGTGGAGAAAGACTGACTGGGCTGACGAAGCTGGATGCCTTTTACCCATGTTGTCACAAATTGATCGTCATTTTCTCTTCTCTCATTTCTCTTTCTCTCTCTCTCTCTCACTCTCTTGTCATCTTGTATCTTCTTTTCCGTTCTGTTTACAGGGCAACTAACATAGCGAGACTAATGGAACATTCCTACTTCTTTCTTTTTTTAAATAAAATAAAACTTTCTTGATAACATTTTCATGTACCACTATCCTCAACGGTAACTCAACACTTTTCCTTGTTTTTTTTTCCTAACAAAAAAAACCCCAATCAAAAAGAAACAGATGTAAAGTTCATCTCGTTTATGTTCTTCCTTGATAAGATTTCTAAAGGGTGTATGGGAAGGAGGGGGTAGGGGTTATTAGAGAGAGAAAGCTTCATTGGTTTTTGGGTCGTGTCAGTTAGAATGGATTATTCGAATCGAAATAGTTAAGGATGATAAAAAAAAAGAGAGGATAAATCAAGAATAACTACTCGACGGTTGTTGTAAACGCGTTATCTTGAATGACATTTCATTAGTAGGAGGACGATATTACCAGATGTGGGTTGAAAGCCATTTATCGGGGAAGATATTGCACCATCCTGTTTCCTAGCCGTATAGAGACTTAATTTATACACTGTTTTTCAGGTGGTGGCTCAGTGGTACGGGATACTAACTACAGCTCAATTTGCATTATAGAAACTTTTTTTTTATAAAATACAAATATATATATCTCGCGTTCAACTTTGATAATATTTGACGCTTTTTTTTTATTACTACGTCTTAATACTCGTTTAGATTGTACGCATATGTACTAATTACGTTAATGTACTAGGGCCGAGGATGGTTGAGTTTTGAAAAAGTATACCCATATTTGCATGGAGAGAGAATTTAGAATAATAATAAAAAAATTCAGTACATTCAGACGAGATTATATAACCTGATTATACGCATCATTGACACTCCAGTCTTTTGTGAGAGTAACGCCTTAGACCATGATACCACGGAAGTGGGTCATGAGTATTTGATTCTAAGCTAAACTAAAATAACAAGAGTCCCTTTGATGGTTATCAAGTCATTTTTTATCATACCTAGCACCGTATCTTACTACTTGTTCGAGCTATACTTTTAAATACTGGGTACGCTAATGGGTCAGAGAATAGGAAAGGTTGAATATAGAAGAAGTGAACCCACATTTGCCTGAAGGGAGAGTGTAAAACTATTTAGGAAAAAACATTCAATTTCACCCGAACGGAATTCGAACCTCAATCTCCCGGTCTTTGGCGGTCTAGCTCAACACGAAGCAAGCACGTTGGTCAACTACGACATCAAAGCTGGTATTTTTTTATTGATAATATCAATGGTTTTGTTGTGTTAATCGTTTTACAGGTGCATAACACAAATGTGCCACTCTTGGCAGTATTGGAGTAAAGTGTTTGCCTCAGGACCTGTTGTTCGTGGGTTCAAACCCAGCTGAGAGCGACAGATATTTTTTGAGCGATAAAAATCCGTAGCGCAACTTTCTTTCGAGAGGGGAAGTAAATTGTTTGGCTCCATGTTGAATGCTGCATGTAAAAGAACCCTTTGAAGTTATGTGAAAATACCTTTCCCGTCAAATTTTGTATGGCCTGTCACACTCGCTAGATGAGATTCAATGTGGAAGGCAACGCGGAAACACCACACTTTTTGAACTCTCTTAGTACACGGGATTTTGACCAGGTAGTGCAGGCAGCACTATCCAGTTGAAGGGTAAAGTCCTTGGCCACTGCTGGATGGATATAAATCACATCAAACCAATCTTCGGGTTGATGCCTTGAAAAATACACAAATGGACAGTATTATTGTTTTGGCACCACATTTGGTGAATCTTGAATAGTTGGTAAATTATTATTATTAACAGCACCACATCTTACTACCCGTTCTGGTTATACGCACTTTAGCTAATGTGTAATGGTAGGGTGATTTTGAGATGAAATGGAGGACCTACAGTTTAACGTGGGATCCGAACCACGGTGGAGGCCTGGCATTCCTCATTTTCACAAGTTGTGATTAATACACAAAAGTTAGTAACCATTTCTTGCCTACATATAATATGAAGACTAAGCCATAGCCGTGATTAGAACCAAACTCTCTATTTTAAAAATTGTTGTCCAACGCCAGAAGCAAATGATAACGTGTCCGGGTTATGAGCTGTAGAAGACGTCAGTACATACATGTAAAACCCCTCTTCCTCCCCCCCCCCCCCAAAAAAAACCCCC
>CABFOV010002191.1:70294-91164 GCA_902141375.1 Timema poppense
CAAAAAAAACCCCTCTCTCTTCCCACCTACCGTACATCAAGTCACTTAACGTATTCATGCTAACATTTTAATTTACTCCCTGAAATTTTTGTTTGTTTGTAAGCACACACATAAAAAAAATACGTATAATAAATGGTGTTGAAAAATCTTGCTCATGTTTATAAGTCACGATATTATTAACAAGCCCTTTGGATTTGGTTGTTACTCTAAAAATATTTCGAAAACCTACTACTATTTCCCCCTCTCCCCCTTCATGACCCCTTTCCTTCTACTTCCTTTCACCCACCTATTTCACACGTCACGTATCTACATTCTTAGCGTCTTCATTTAATACGCACGTGACATACACTTCATGTATATTATGCTTTCATTTGTTTAAGTCTAATTCAATATTTTAACTGAACATCTTACATTAAAAAAATAACTCTTATAAGATATATTTAAATAAGTATATTATGAGTTGTCAAACAAACAAGTTCTCAGCTTACAGTTTGATTATACTAACTTAATATTTCACATATCTATTCCGTCCTGTCTCTTTTCTTTTTCTTTCTTCACATGTGTTTCTTATTTTTCGTACATGCCATAGACAGACATGTCTTGAAACGGACAGCCGGTTATTAATGCAGAGAGAGAGAGAGAGAGAGAGAGAGAGAAAAAAAATCTGACAGTAACTTACTTTTACTTTTTACGGATTCTATACTCTCCCCTCAATCCATATATAAGTTTTGAAACCCCTCCCATCTCTCCTCCCTAAAACGCACTTGATTTTACCATTATTATCATTATTATTATTATTATAATTATTATTCGTTAGCCCGATGCGGAATTAAGTAACCCATTACACCTGACTGTATACATTTTTTTTTTACTAACCACACCACGCCTACCAACGTAACACCTTAAGGTTAATGTTTACATTAAGTTTTCAAGCTGTCAGCGTTCAGAACTTTTTTTTTTTACATGTCTCTCTTTAACGGATGGACGACTCCTATACACTTAAGTACAATGACCTAACGTTAAAACATTAGAAAATTTTAACATATATTATTATTTATTAAAATAATTTTTGTTTGATTTTGTTGCAATGCGCCGTCATGTATAGAGGGTTTCGTCAACAATGAAATTAAGTCTTGGCCTATTTTTAAATATAAGCCCTTAGCCCTCCCACACAGGCTTAGCAATTAGACCTTTGCAGAATTAGATTTTAAAAAAAAATACTTGCTCACTAGAGGTCCTGAGTTCGATCTCGTCCAGATTTTATGTAAAACATTGGGTCAAAAAAGGAATCAACTCAACCTAGTAGTGAATACAAATGAGTAAGTTTTTGAAAGAAAAGTAGCGGTCCAGTCTAAAAAACTGAGATTAGTGGCCAGAGGGTTCGCTGTGCTGACAAAATGACACCCTGAACCATTAAAAGTTGGCAATGTATTCGCCAACAGATGGCAGCTGCTCGATTGTGGGCTGACGCGATAGACTTATGCATTTATAAAGATTGTAAATCATTAAAAAACTTTTGACCTTAAGATTATTACGAATCAGCGTACAATCTTAAGAAGTAATAAGACGAGGTTATAAAAATAAAATAAAAATAATTAATAATCCCTACGTTTTACCTGACCCCAAAGCCAAAAATTAGTATTTCATTATATATATTTATATATCTATCTGTATGTGCCCGAGCCTGGATCAGAAACGGTCTGGTGATTTTTTTTCAAGTTAGATATGTTATATGTGTTTTAAGATATACTTTTTGAAAATATTTATAACGATTTGGTTTGAAATATATATCTGGAAAGTGTTTGGCATGACATATAAAAAGGCGTACCTGTTTTGAAATAATTTTAGCCCCTTAAAAATCTGTTCTTTTATTTCTGGGTGAAGAGTAGGGATACTAGGAGTACATGAGATCGTAGAGGAAGCAAAAATGAGGAGGTATGTCCATGTAATGAGGATGGTGGAGTACAAGAGATAGTAGAGAAATCAAGAATGAAATTATATGGACATGTAACGAAGAAGTAGAAGGATATAATGCCTAAGAGAATGATGGAGATCAATTATTTAGGAGAAAGACCGCAAAGTAGGCCAAGAAAAAGATGGTAGGAGCAAATAACAGAAAGTATTAATATGAAAGAAGAAGAATGGTGGAAAGATATGAGGAAGATTGAGGAATTATAGTAAACTGACCCGGCCACAGGCATGAAACAGATGAAAATGATGATGATGATTTACAAAATCTGGCTGAGAAATAACTTTCAACTGCAGTGCTGCACTTTTAATTAATATTAATTCTGTTAAATTAAAGACTGAAAATGTACTCTAGAAAATGGGAGACTACAAATAAAAATGGTAAAAATATCATAGCCAGCTAATGTTTTTTGAGGTAAGGTGTTTATAGCTATATAGAATATCCTTGTTCAATCCCAGGGGAAGTCTAAAATATATGACTATTCGTAGCGTACGACATAAAGCACTTAAAAAGATGTCTAGCTTCTTTCTTCTGGATAACTAAAAGGGAAATTCAAGGTTTTTAAATATGGTTGGGTTTACTGAGTGTGTTTTTTACTAAGTGGTTTTCTATCCTACGCAAACTCTAGTACACTACTTCTAAATTCATCTTTCATCATCACTAACACATTAGTGCAATTAATACATATACGTCCGTGTAACCCAAAAGGTTAGTTAAAAGTGATGCTAGAGAAATAGTGTTTTTTTTTTGTTCTTTAAAAAAATTTCTATCCCGCAATTTCTACCCACACCTTTTATATCAGTACCCGACTTACAAACTAAATTATGTATGCCAGTTTGATAGTAGTATTCAAATAGCAAACATTTTCGTCAGTGCTACATAGAATCTAATAAGTTTCCCGTTTACTTTCGATACATTCAAAATTACAAAGGAAGGACTTTACTTATCTAATTACTATATAAGCTACTAGATCTAATTTAATGTTTTAATACGTTAAGCCATAAATTCTGCAGCTGTCACTTCCGATAGCTACTATAAATGCCTATAAAATAACAATAACAACATAGTATAATGTTATCAGGTTGATTGCAAAAAAAAAAAGTACTTTCTAAAAGACTCATTTGATGAGAATATTTGACTGTATTAATCTAACCACAAGGAAATAAATATATTTCTATTTTTTTTAGAACCGTGTCTTACTACCCATTCGAGTTATCCACTCATATACTAATTACGCTGATGATTTCAGGGATGAGGAAGGTTTTATACATAGGAAGTATACCCAAATTTGCGTTAAGGGTGAGTGGAAAACCATTTTTTAAAAACAACCCACAGTACACCCGAATGAGATTTGAACCTCAATCTCCCCATCAACAGTGTTAAACTGTGCGGCCAATATTGTTATTATTATTATTCGCACCGCGTCTTACTACCCGTTTTATTTATACGCACTTACGCTAATGTGTAATGGTAGGGTGATTGTGAGATGATATGGAGGACCTACAGCTTATCGTGGGATCCGAACCATGGTGGAGGCCTGGCATTCCACATATTCACAAGTTGTGAATAATACACGTCTTGTCAGAGGTGAAAGAAGGGTTTGGCAATCAGATAAATCTGTGCCGGGACCAAGGATTGAACCCCGGACCCCTAGTACAGGGGTCTGACACCTTACAACTAGACCACCAGGTCACCCATGCAGCCACTGAAGCGAGTAATATACTTATTAATATGTTTTTTTTTTTTATCTAGCACTCCATCCTACAACCTGTTCAGCTTAGACGCATAGGTATCAATTACGCTAAAGAGTTGGATAAGTGAGAGGTTAAATATAAACTATACCCGAATTTTCATGGAGGGAATACCCCCAGTACACACAACAGGGATTCGAACCCCAATCTCCCTGGCATGAAAAATATCCGGCAGTAATAAATGAAGAGTGATTGAATATTCTTCATAAAGATCACATAGCTAGAGTGGTAGATGCTCGAGAAATATGTACTGTATTGACGTTATTTTGATGCACACTGTACTGTCTCTTCTTCTCTCTTCGCTAACAGGACGCTATTATAAGGATTTACCTGGTGCGCTTCACTCAAGGTATTAATTATCTGGTACAGTCACTAGATAACCATTTGTTTTAAATATTGAAGCATAAATAGATGACGTTCACTCGTGTTCGCTCTACACTTAACTTGATTTTTTTTAATGAGTTGCGGGAAGACTATGTTAATCTTGATGTACAGGGTGATCCAAAATAAATTCCCCTCAAAATTGTGTTTAAATTTAGTTTAAGAAACAATATTGAAATGCCATCAATGGTTTAAGTTATTTTAATAATCATTATAAGAGGCCAAAAATTACAATTACTATTTCTTTCATTATAGTATTTCCAAATACAACAAGACATAGCATAATTTTTTTTTTAATTGTGAGATATAACACTATACCAGGGGCTGGAAATAGATCGATCGCGTTTGACCAGTTGATCTCGCAAGCAATTTTCAGTCGATTGCGTAAGAAAACTGCATCGTCACGAAAAGGCAGACTTACCTTACATTATCCCACTATGCTACAGCTTAGATGCGGCCATAATGTAATCAAACAAGGTAAGACTGACACCTTTTAGAATAAACGGATTGTACAGTTTATTTGTTTTATATAATTTCTAAAAAGGTAAGAAAACAAGTATTGGAGGAAATATTGAATATAAGGAATAAATACAAGATGTATGGGGGAAAAAAGAAGAAAAAGTAGAATGGAGAAACAAAGGGATATCGCAGGTCCTTTAATAAATGTAAAAATTGAATGGGGCCTAAAAATATTTCTGACCCCTGCCCTATAGCGTATATTTAAAGTTTGAAATAAATTTTTGTCTAAAACCGTGTCAGATATGTGGTCAGGTACTAACTGAATTGTATAATCAATTTTTTGGGGGGTTCAGATCATTAGTCTTACAATGTTAAAAAATTAATCACAATAATAATGATATTATATAAAGTATTATTATTATTATTATTATTAGCATCACCACGTCTTATTACCCGTTCGGGTTACACACACTTACACTGATGTGTAATGGTAGGGTGATTTGTGAGATGAAATGGAGGACCTACAGTTTAACGTGGAATCCGAACCACGGTGGAGCTCTGGCATTCCCCACATTCACAAAAAAGGAGACTATTTGTGAATAGTAGTAATTTCAATTTAATTTATTAAAGTGCTGGCCAACAATCGTGAGACCTATGACAGGCCAGCGTTGAAAAGTACACAAGTACCATACAAATATGCATAATAGCTAAATAATAAAAAACACTAGCTAAATAAAGATACATTCTGATGAATAATTACAAAAAAATAGGACATAAGTTTTAATGACATATAATAAAATACAATAAATAAATAACTTGAAAGTATTACAAGCATAATAATAAACAAACAAATAAAACAGATAGTGTAAATCTAAATTTTCAAAGGCAGGGCAAGTTAGTTATACAAGAGTTCTTTGAATATATCTCTGAGTTTGGCTTTTCTTTCATGATAAAAGTCATATTCGAAAAATCTGAAATTTGCGCTGTGGATTCAATGGCCTATAGGGCTCACCTTGTAAGATTCGTTGAGAGAAAATAATTTTGGATCACGCGAGATTTGAGAAGGGACATGCATACCCAATAATAGTAATAATAATAATAATGAGGGATAGTTTCAAAATATTTTAATGTCGAATAAACTATTAAGTGTTTTTATTGTAAGGTACTTTCTTAAATAACAATAAATAAACCGTATCGGTGGCCGCGTGGTCTAACGCGCTACTCTCGCAATAAACTAGACTGCCAATGACGGGATGAGCAAGGCTCGAATCTCAGACGGGTGTACTGAGGTTTATTTCAAAAGTTGTTTTTCCACTCTCCTTACACGCAATTATGGGTACACTACCAATAAATATAACCTTCTTGGTCCCTAAGACCATTAGCTTATAACCCTCCCTTATATTCAGGTCTGGTAGTAACGTAGTAACAATAGTATTACTATTAAAAGTTAAAGGTAGTAAAGGTAGCAATATATTCAACATATGTGCTATTTTTTTAAGCACCACGTCTTACTACCCGGTTGGCTAACCGCTTATGTATTGTACTAACCTTATAATAGTTTTAGAGAAAAAGAAAATTATATTTAAAAAAATTGTATATGCATTTGGATGAAGAGAAAGGTTACAACCGTTTTGGAAAATCAGTACACCCAACCAATATTTGAACCTTGATCTCCTCGTCATCGGTAGTCTAATCGATTGTGAGTGCAGTGCGTTAAACCACGTGGCCAACAAAGCAGGTTACACCGATATTATTAATTAATTAACTACTCTCAGGTGGAAAGGTAAGGAGAAAATATAAGATAATTTGAACTAACCAAAGTGTGAACTACTTTAAATAAATCCACCAAAGTTTCTCCCGGCTGGATTTCAACCCTTAATCTCACGTCACAAGACAAAGCTAGACTGTCACTTTTGTTATCACAATTTGTCGTTCAGTTCAAAAAATGGAAAACATTAATATGGTTTCTGGTATTCAATGGTTGTGTATTTTTTCTAATCATCATTAATAGCCCTACATATGCTCTCTATAATTGAAATATATAATAAATGTATATACAAAATTATAATTGAGTTCAAATCTTGATTTTTTTTTTCATATATGACCATTAATTTAGTTTCTCATGTATTGATTTGAATTTATTTTTACTTCTTCTCTTCAGTAAATTAATTGAAACCCATTTACAAGTTAGTTATCAATTTGAAATTTGAAATTGGTAGGTTATATTCAACATTAATGTACATTTATTCTTGGCACAATGTAACAGGCTACAATTCATAGTTTAAAAAAAATGCTATAAGCCATTAATTAGAACTAAATATCTTTCAATAATTTCATCTAAAAACTATTCAGTTGTAAATGTTTAAAAATATTTTTTTTTTGCTCATACCTGTCTTGATAGCTATGTAAAATGTCTATAATGTAACATTTAATACATCTATTACTTAGATATTTCTAACAATAATTGTAGACTCTTGGAATTAAAAGTCAATTTAAACATTAAGATACAATATTTTTACCATCCAACCTCTTGTTGCATAACATTAACATAAAAAGCCCCCAAATAGTAATACTAGACATGATCTGAAATTGTATAAATAAATAAAGAGCAGTAAGTGTTTTCATTAAATCATCCTTATTTAAAAAAGAAAAAATAACTTTTATTTAAATAAACGGTACTATTGTTTGAAAATGGAAATATTTACTCAAAACTCGTAATATATGTGAAACGAAATAATATACCCTAGCAAACCCAAGCATAAATTGCACTATACTTATGTAAAACTTTTTTTTAGTCCCGGTTATAAATTTTATAATTTTATTTTTAAAGAATTAATGTCTTTATTTGTATGTTTGTACCGATAAAAAAAAAACATTACTGGGTCCACAAGGATGAACACTTCATATTAAAATTTCAATTTCCGGTTAAAATTGTCGAATTTTAATAGGTGTTACAAATCTTCATGCCATCGCATTGCTATTAAATTCCACATTTATAAATTTTGACCAATAAAAAATGTTAATATTGACTATTTAATCTAAAATGTATATAGATCATTGTTGTACAAACATCTCTCCTTAAGAGGTTTAAGTAAAACAACATAAACCTTTTGAGACTTACTTATATTTAACTACTCATATGGCATAGAAGAATTATCGCGTTAAGACTTAAGTAGTAACTCTTTACAACTAAAGCTCATAAAATGGTATTGATATATTTGCCAATATCTCAATAACTGTTGGATTTATAAAATTATATTTCATACACAAGTTTATTATTGTTAATAGTACTACAATTTTGCAATGATAAGTTATTTACTATCTCAAATAGTTGTAAAGATACGCAAGTTTCTGCTTATATAAAGTACCCTAAAATTCATTTTCATGGTAAAATAAAATAGCCAGTTTATTTATAATCTTAATCAACACAGAGATACGAATTTAATCAAAATTGTTAGTCAATTATGAGAAAATCGATTTTTTCTCTTTTCGTCCTTTCTTAAACTACTCTTAATTTTAAGTTTAAACAGACACACAGACAAACGTCATTGCAAAGACCACTCTTTAGGGTTTGAGGGTCTTGAGACGTCGACATCCATTAACATTTCAGGTTAGATTTTTTTTTGCAATCGCAATACTTTTATCTTTTGTGTTCAAAAATTAAAAAATATATATATTTACGTATAGCTTGAAAGTTATTGGTTTTATAAAAATATGCTTCATATAAAATATTTGTATTATAAAGAGACCTACCTACATATTTGTAAAGATAAGTAATTTCATTTCTCAAATAGCTTAAGAGATATTATAAAAAAAGATAATTTACACATCAGACCGGTGCGTTTAAAGTCATTTTGCCGAAATATCGAGAGAGGCCATTTTGTTTGGAATATTTATGAATATTTAGAAATGAGATTTAATTAAAATCGTTAGATATGATTTTGAGGAAAATCAACTTTTTCTCTTTTTACCCTTCAGTAAACTACCCTCAATTTTAGGGTTAGATATCCAATTCCAAAAATCCCTCAGAGCAACCCTATGAAAACCCTAGATATCAAATTTTAGCCCAATTGGTAAAATGGTTTAGGTTATAGTTGGAAGTACAGACAGACAGACAGACAGACAGACAGACGGAAAGTAAATAACCACTTTTTTGGATTCGGGGGGTCATGAAACGTCAAGATTCATCATAATCTTGAGTTCGATCTTTTTGACGATCACTATACTTTCTCTACCTGTAAGGTAGCGAGAAAGTGAAAAGAGTAATACATCTTTCTACAATTTTAGATTCCGGAATGATAATTTTGTTTTATTAAAATATCAACACCTTAAAAATAGTTACAATCATCAATCAATGGCGAGTTCACTAATTTAAGGTGATGTAATGTTTTAATTTTTATTTTTAACAAATCGCAGTTATTATATAAACAATTTCTTTGATATTATTTATCTATGACTTCAAGTGTTTCTTCATAATCCTGTGACGTGTGGCCGCCTCACAAAATAATAACTAACGACACAGGGGGGGAAAAAAGAGGCAACATTTTTTTTTACTCAAATTGAGTTAGTTCTGCCATCTTTTAAACAATAATGATACCTTTCTTTTACACTTTATAATATGGTTAAAAGAGGTCTTGGTTATTAAATGAATTTAAAGAAAAGAATTTGCTAGGTTCCTTATGGAGTTTGATATAATATAAAAGTTAGTGTCCTAGAAAGTGTTTATAATGTGACTTTGACTATTTTTTCCCTTGTATCATTGCAACGCTTGTGTTGTCTACTTTCACATTGCTGCCTAATTTCTAGCAACGTGGGAAAAATTTAGTTTCCTGGTTGTTGTTATTCCAAGATGGATGACCGTTGGGCCAATGAGAAACTGAGGTCATCCTTATCCTATCAACTGTAAAGAGGGAATTACCTTAAACAAATCCTTCGTTTAAATGAGTCGTTTATTTTCTTTTGAGGTAAAAGGAACTCATATCCATCGTGGTTTTATTGGGAGTTGTGATTTTTAAATTAACTTAAGGTCATTTTTAAACCAACACATTGATAGCGGTTGATTAAAATTGTTTGATTTATCAAAGTCTTACCCAATTAATAGAATACAACTAATTAAAAAAAAATCAGGTATATCGGATTTTAAGTACACATTAATTTTTGGTATATTTAGCAAATATTTTTGCACTCCAATTGTCATTGGAAGAGACTTTAAATTAAATTATAGACATTCTTTTTCGGTCAAAATTGTTGATATTTTGCTTTTATTTAGTATTGTATTACTTTATAGGCATTAAACATAAACATATCCCAAGACTTAACACGAGAATAGATATATTAACTTTTATAGATATTAGATAAAGCTTTTCATTTGAAAATAGGGCTGTACACTCGTTATTGATTTTAATATTTCTACCACCCACTTAGGTGGTCGTACAGTTTAAGGTGTCACGCTCGCAATAGACTCTAGTGCTGATCACGGGGATATTGGGGTTATAATCCTGGTCGGGTGTACTGAAAGTGGTTTTTACGAAATGTCTTTTAGCTCTCCCGACACACAAACGCGGGTACTTTTCCTCTAAATTCCACTTTCATCACCCCTAACTTATTAGCGTAATTAGTATACAAATTTGTCAGGCTTGTAGCCCGAACAAGAAGTGGGACCAGATGAAAAAATATATTATATTTTAAAGGTATATAATTATTTTAGATATCTTGATACAGTGATGATTTAAGAATTTAAGCCTACTCTGGTGGCTTCATAGTCTTAGGTGCTAGTCTCACATTTCTTGAGTTTACAAACGACAAAAAAGGCGAGTGTTTGAATCTAGCGTTGATAAACATTTTCTAAACTATAACTCACCAAATTATTAGAGTTATATTTATGTCTATTTTTTACTGGTTAGTATGATTTGCAATAGTACAGTTCAGCTTGAGGAGGGGATTAAGGGAAAGTAAGATAAAGTTAGTATTTTTACAGTACTTATATCAAAATATCTTCTTGGTCTTAATAATTAGAATACTACCCAGTAGAAGCATAGTTTAGTTGTTTTTTTCATATTGAGACATCAACAGTTGTTAAATAGTTGTCATTAGCATGGCGACGTTAGATGAGAAACTTTTTAAGCGAAGAGAAAAGGTTGTCATTAAATTTCAAGAAACTCTTGACAGATATTCAACAATTGTTGATCACCATAAGAAGAAAATTAAATTCTACGTTTATATTGGAGATATATATTTATTTGATTTGATATAAAATGTGTAAATACACTTCCCTTTAGCCGTGTTCCCTTCAATCTCACCTTAATTATAGCTTAAGGCAGTCTTGTGATCAACTAGTATATTCCAATGGTTATATATAAAGAGAACTACCTTCAAACAATATTAGACTTTATATCAATGGTAGCATATCGTGGGCACGTGAGTTTATCCTAGTGGGTACGCAACATTTTAAATTATAGTATTTAATTATACACACGGAATAATAATAATAGCTAGATTTAGGGTTATACAAAGAAACTCAGACGTAATGACATGCGATTTGGGAGTGCCATTTCTCTACATATCTCCTTTTTTATTCATCCTAAATGTATATTATTAAATCTAAATATTGAATTTGGGGTTACAAAGTTGAAGATAAATTATATCTGGAAATATGTGAACCAAAAAGGTGGAATCCCACTGCTGGATATAATATCTAAAGGAACTGCATGGTTATTACTAAGAAACAGCGTTGCCATCCTATGGTGGTCAATCTACCCTTTAGTATATTAAAAAAGTATTTCGCAACAATAGTTTGTCAATGTCGCCAGTAACCCCTTATTTATCTCAGAACACCACCTTCATACATAACAGAAAACGAGGAGATTTAATATAGTTAACCGAGAAAGAGAGAGAGAATTTATCTTTTCTTCATATAACCTCCTCAGAGGTTTAATTCAATGTAAGCTATTTTACAATTTAAGTTAAACTAAATTAAGGCTAAAAGGGGGGGAAAGTCAAATTTGAGTTGAAATTTAGTTAGTTATGCCATATGTTAGAAAATAATTATACCTTTCTAATGAGCTTTATATTATGTTAAATAAAATTTTAGTCATATTTTTTCCATAAAGGATTTGTTGTGGTCCTTCGTGCTTTGAGATGTAAGAGTTTATGTCCTGAAAAATGGTTGTAATGTGATTTTCCTTCTTTTTCCCTTGTACCCAAATGTGGTTTTACGAGTAAAGTGACGTTATGTGTACCAGGACGGACCCTAACTCCAGGCGGCACGGCACGTCTATTAAATTATTTTAGGTACCCCATTGGGGTCAAACTAAGTTTATATATTTCTATACGTTCATCCACATAGGTGGGGGGTGCAAGGGGGAGATGAGGGGGCTTTGGGGTGTTAGGATGTCTAAAATAGCCGTTCGTTGAAGTAGGCCAGTAAATCACCTTGGTGTCTCATCCAATCAATGAAGAAAAACGATTCCAGGTAGAGGGAAAAGTAAATGTATTTCATTTGGTGAAGTCCATCTTTTCCTATCTGGTTAAAAAAAAAATCTTCCCGTTTTTTTTTTTTTTACCTTCCCTATACCCTATCTGAGTTGATACCCATAACACACCCCAGCCTCCATCCCTCCCTCTTTCCCATTCTCCGTTCCATAATGATGACAAATGGCCCTACCATAGGGACATCACCTCTAACACCCCCTACCACCACCCATTTCCGTCCCCTGGTCCCGTCTCCCTCCCATCAACATTCTATTTTGATTCAAAACACGTGAAAGTGCTAAAAATCTTCAAGTGTATTCTTCATGAAGCCAGTTTAGGATGTCTTTCGAGGGGAGAAAGGTTGAAAACAGTGTTGGTAAATAACTAGACATTTTATAAAAATATATATAAGCCCTAAAAAAATTATATACAGCCCCATTTTCATAGGAAGACAATTTTATATGATAGAAACATATTTATTTACATATTATTTAAATTGATAAATGACCAGACAGAAAAATCATACGTTGAGCCTTTAGTTTAGTATGCCAAAACTCTAACCACTGAGCTATCCAGGAATCGTCCCATGTCCAGGATCATTCTTCATTCATATTTTAAGGCAGAATCTGTAATGGAAGTGCGTAAATAGTCAGCTATATATTCTCAATCGATTAAAATCGCACCCGCCTCGGTGGCGTAGTTGGCTAACGCGCTTGTCGTGTTGAGCTCGACTGCTGAAGACGGGGAGATTGAGGTTCTAATCTCGGTCGGGTGAACTGGGGGTGTTTTTCCCTAAATGGTTCTCCAATCTCCATCCACGCAAAAGCGGGTTCACTTCCTCCATTTCAACCTTCCCAATTCCTAATCCATTAGAGTAGTTAGTACTTAAAGCGTATAACCCGAACGGGTAGTAAGACGCGGTGCTAAATATAATTATTAATTAAAATCGCGGGTTATCAGATAACGCAGTCACCTTTCAACCGGGAAGGCTTTATTATGCCAATAGTACTATTACAACTGTGCGAAAGTGCATACCACAGTGGATTAAATAGATGAGTGAAAGTTATTATTATAAACAGGTTCGATTCCCGTGTCCAGGTATCATGTTTCAATTTACAGATTTATATTTAGATGTGGCTATAACCGTAATTAAAATATAATATAATAGCTTTGCTCTTTAATACATCATATCTATTTTCTACTAACATTGATAACATTTTACAATAATACTATTGTTATACTACAGGTATTATTAACATCTATCAAAAGTATACTTTTCATATCATATGACTTGACGTATGAATATATTAACGTTTTTTTATTGCACCTTGTCGCAAAACCTTTAGAGCCACACGCATTTGTACTAGTCAAGCTATTATGTTAGGAAAGAGGAAGGTTGAATTTAAAGGATGTGTACCCATATTTGCATGGAGAAAAAATGCTAAAAATACATAGGAAACACCACCCTCAGTAGACATGACGGTGGTTTGAAGCCCAATTTATCATCATCGGAACCACAGTCTATTAAGAAAGTGATGGCTTGGACCATTTGACGAAAGACTATAAAAGTTTATTTATCTATTCTCATATAGCGCCTTTAAGTCAAGTCATGTGATCTGAGACTGTCATTTTTGTTAAATTTAATCATTAAATCTAAAATAACACTTATAGTAAAATGCTATCAATGTTATTATTATTATTATTATTATTATTATTATTATTATTATTATTATTATTATTAGCACTGCGTCTTACTACCCGTTCGGGATTATACGCACTTACGCTCATGTGCAATGGTAGTGTGATTGTTAGATGAAATGAAGGAAGTACAGTTTAACGTGGAATCCGAACCACGGTGGAGACCTGGCTATCAATGTTGACCACAAGAAATAAATGGAATTGCGCTTTAACTTTCTCTCTCCTTTATCTTAAAATAAACTTTTATTAAAAACTAAGGTTTGTGAAACAAAATAGTAGTCGTATACATTGTAGAATCACTACACCAAATATCATAAATTAAATAATATACTCTCTCACTTACTCTATAACATTAATAACTAAAAACATTCTTAAACAAAATTGAGGTAAGAGAAATATCTGCCAAAAAGCATAAGAATCAAATTTATTTTTGAACACCTGAGTTAAAAAAGTATTTAAATCTTCTAATAGCTCAGATTTTGTAAATTTCATTAAAAAAAATTATAATAAAGATTTTTATCTTTATTGGTACTACAACTTTATATTGATAAGAGGGTGACCTGGCGGCCTAGGGGTAAGGTTTCAGACTTCTGTGCTGGTGGCCGGGGTTCAATCCTCGGTCCCGGCACAGATTTATCTGATTACCAAACCCTTCCTTCACCTCTGACAAGACATCTTGTGAATGTGGGGAATGCCAGGCCTCCACCGTGGTTCGGATCCCGCGTTAAACTGTAGGTCCTCCATTTCATCTCACAATCACCCTACCATTACACATTAGTGTAAGTGCGTATAAACCGAACGGGTAGTAAGACGCGGTGCTAATAATAATAATAATAATAATAATAATAAACTCAATTGGCTTTCTTAAGGTAGACTCTATTTTAGTTTTTTTTATTGGAAATTTTTCCTATTTTTTCAAGGGAAACTAGAAGAATTATAATTAATATTTTCACATTTTAAAACTGTTAAAATCTAAACTATGTAATTATTCATGTAGATGAGATTTTTGACTTATGTTTAAATATTCTCTTTTTCTTCTGAATTCTGTTTTTCAAGCCGACGCACAAGAATGGACAAGGAAAAAAAAAAAAAGTTAAACAAGTGTAGGTTTAATTAGGAAAGATATTTTACCTTTTACGTGTAGAGAAAAAGAGGGGGAAAAATAATGAAATGGCTCTATCTGTTTTTATAAATGTATGGTCTTTTTTATTCTGAGACTTAAGGCTAGTCACACTCAAGTTACATCTACAGACTCCATATGCATAAGTCCATAGTCCATAGTCCGTAAAAATTTTGTGCAAGAGTATCAAATTTTTCTGTCGATAGAGTCCTGATCAGTAAGTCCATACTACATAGAAGTTGGTCGATTTAAAAAAAATCATAATCACTAATTTATACGGACTAACAATCACAGTAAAGTAAATATGTGTATGTGCATAGAAATAGAAGCAACAATGGCAGCTGAAGGATCAGTTGCCAATTGTAGTTTTGATTGTTCAGATCGTATTATTATATTTATTGTGATTATATATAATCTTAATTGTTTCAAGTAAAGTAGCCCCATGGCTTCTTTGGTGCTGAATGACAGCTCACAGCTGACTTCTTCTGACAATCAACATTTAGGTATATATCTAAATTTTGACTGTCAGAAGTGACAGCTGCTAAACACATGTTTTTGCAGATCATTTGGTTTGGCGTAGGGATTTATAATTTGGTCTGGTAGCTTTTCAAAGCCGTCAGCTGTCAGTCAGCACCAAAGAAGCCATGGGGCTACTGTATAGCCTGGACGCTTTCTTTTTAAAATTAGAGTCATTTTATATTATTGATCAGCTGATTGCTTGCTGTACAAGATTTTCTTTCGAAGAGTTTTAATTGACGGAGTATTTGACTATCTTATTGGTTGGCATGGTCATGGAATTAAGGATAAGGAGTATATGGATACGAATCAAACTTCTATGGATATCAGAAAACAGATTACAGGTACGAGGTCTGTAAAAGGGGTTTTACAACACGCCTCAAGTGCAGTGCTATACTTAATACAGAGTAACACTTACTTAGATAAGAATGGTGTAAATTTAACTTCCGTTACTATTGGTTAGTTTTTTTATATTTGCATCCATTACTGTTTCCAGCCTGTGGTTAGTTTTTTTATATTTACATCTATTCCTTTTTCCAGCCTGTGGTCAGTTTTTTAATATTTACATCCATTCCTTTTTCCAGCCTGTGGTCAGTTTTTTTATTTATATTCATTACTGTTTCCAGCCTGTGGTCGGTGTTTTATATATTTACATCTATTACTGTTTCCAGCCTGTGGTTAGTTTTTTATATTTACATCCATTACGGTTTTCAGTCTGTGGTTAGTTTTTTATATTTACATCTATTACTGTTTCCAGCCTGTGGTTAGTTTTTTATATTTACATCCATTACGGTTTCCAGCCTGTGGTTAGTTTTTTATATTCACATCTATTACTGTTTCCAGCCTGCGGTTAGTTTTTTATATTTACATCTATTACTGTTTCCAGCCTGTGGTTAGTTTTTTATAATATACATCCATTACTGTTTGCAGCCTGTGGTTAGTTTTTTATATTTACATCCATTCCTTTTTCCAGCCTGTGGTCAGTTTTTTTATTTACATTCATTACTGTTTCCAGCCTGTGGTCGGTGTTTTATATATTTACATCTATTACTGTTTCCAGCCTGTGGTTAGTTTTTTATAATTCACATCCCTTACTGTTTCCAGCGTGTCGTTAGTTTTTTATATTTACATCCATTACTGTTTCCAGCCTGTGGTTAGTTTTTTATATTTACATCCCTTACTGTTTCCAGCCTGTGGTTAGTTTTTTATATGTACATCTATTACTGTTTCCAGCCTGTGGTTAGTTTTTTTATTTACATCTATTACTTTTTCCAGCCTGTGGTTAGTTTTTTATATTCACATCTATTACTGTTTCCAGCCGGTGGTTAGCTTTTTATATTTACATCTATTACTGTTTCCAGCCTGTGGTTAGTTTTTTATATTTACATCTATTACTGTTTCCAACCTGTGGTTAGTTTTTTATATTCCCATCCCTTACTGTTTCCAGCCTGTGGTTAGTTTTTTATATTTACATCCATTACTGTTTCCAGCCTGTGGTCAGTTTTTTATATTTACATCCATTACTGTTTCTAGCCTGTGGTTAGTTTTTTATATTTACATCTATTACTGTTTCCAGCCTGTGGTTAGTTTTTTATATTTACATCCACTCCTTTTTCCAAGTGTGTGGTTAGTTTTTTATATTCACATCCATTCCTTTTTCCAGCGTGTGGTTAGTTTTTTATATTGACATCCATTCCTTTTTCCAGCGTGTTGTTAGTTTCTTATATTTACATCCATTACTGTTTCCAGCCTGTGGTTAGTTTTTTTATATTTATATCCACTCCTTTTTCCAGCCTGTGGTTAGTTTTTTATATTCACATCTATTACTGTTTCCAGCCTGTGGTCAGTGTTTTATATATTTACATCTATTACTGTTTACCAGCCTGTGGTTAGTTTTTTATATTCACATCCCTTACTGTTTCCAGCCTGTGGTTAGTTTTTTATATTCAAATCTATTACTGTTTCCAGCCTGTGGTTAGTTTTTTATATTTACATCTATTACTGTTTCCAGCCTGTGGTTAGTTTTTTATCTATACATCCATTACTGTTTGCAGCCTGTGGTTATTTTTTTATATATACATCCTCTCCTTTTTCCAGCTTGTGGTTAGTTTTTTATATTTACATCTATTACTGTTTCCAGCCTGTGGTTAGTTTTTTATATTTACATCCACTCCTTTTTCCAGTGTGTGGTTAGTTTTTTATATTTACATCCATTACTGTTTCCAGCCTGTGGTTAGTTTTTTATATTCCCATCCCTTACTGTTTCCAGCTTGTGGTTAGTTTTTTATATTTACATCCCTTACTGTTTTCAGCCTGTGGTTAGTTTTTTATATTTACATCTATTACTGTTTCCAGCCTGTGGTTAGTTTTTTATATTTACATCTATTACTGTTTCCAGCCTGTGTTTAGCTTTTTATATTCACATCCCTTACTGTTTCCAGCCTGTGATTAGTTTCTTATATTTACATATATTACTGTTTCCAGCCTGTGGTTAGTTTTTTATACTTACATCCATTACTGTTTCCAGTGTGTGGTTAGTTTTTTATATTTACATCCATTACTGTTTCCAGCCTGTGGTTAGTTTTTTATATTCCCATCCCTTAACTGTTTCCAGTCTGTGGTTAGTTTTTTATATTTACATCCATTACTGTTTCCAGCCTGTGGTCAGTGTTTTATATATTTACATCTATTACTGTTTCCAGTCTGTGGTTAGTTTTTTATATTTACATCCATTCCTTTTTCCAGCCTGTGGTCAGTTTTTTTTATTTACATCCATTCCTTTTTCCAGCGTGTGGTTAGTTTTTTATATTGACATCCATTCCTTTTTCCAGCGTGTGGTTAGTTTTTTATATTTACATCCATTACTGTTTCCAGCCTGTGGTTAGTCTTTTTATATTTACATCCACTCCTTTTTCCAGCGTGTGGTTAGTTTTTTATATTCACATCTATTACTGTTTCCAGCCTGTGGTCAGTGTTTTATATATTTACATCTATTACTGTTTACCAGCCTGTGGTTAGTTTTTTATATTCACATCCCTTACTGTTTCCAGCATGTGGTTAGTTTTTTATATTCACATCTATTACGGTTTCCAGCTTGTGGTTAGTTTTTTTATATTCACATCCCTTACTGTTTCCAGCCTGTGGTTAGTTTTTTATATTTACATCCACTCCTTTTTCCAGCGTGTGATTAGTTTTTTATATTTACATCCATTCCTTTTTCCATCGTGTGATTAGTTTTTTATATTTATACCCATTACTTTTTCCAGCCTGTGGTCATTTTTTTATATTTACATCCATTACTGTTTCCAGCGTGTGGTTAGTTTTTTATATTTATATCCATTACTGTTTCCAGCCTGTGGTCAGTGTTTTATTGAAGCAATATATTTTCCACTACCGGCTGGCTAGGCCTGTCGTAGCTACGTATGGCTTACAATATAACTTAAGACTAGGACAGGCACAACATCCAGTCCTCGGTCGTTAATTTCATCAATGGGAGAGGGTAAACCCATATTTCACCAATGATAATTCTTTTGGCAATACCGGGAATCGAATCTGGGAACCTTAGCTTAGTAGACAGACACGCTACTGGCTGAGAGATTGTGTCGGATACTAGAGGTTAGTAAATAATGCCACCACATTCGGGTGACTCTTTTTAATACAGGTAGTTTTTTTATTTGAGGTTCTACCATTGTTGAGTCTAATAATAGGCCATGGGTGTTAATTGTTATTTTAATTCACTGTTATTATGGGTGAACAATTGGGATCTGCGATCAGATAGGCCTAACTCATGTGCTGCTGAATCCCTTTACAGGGAGCTGAGCTGATTATTATTTTTTTCTTTTAATTGTCCTTGATCCTAGTTTGTGCCCGGTGCATAATCTGTCAAGTCTCGATTAAAATTCCATTATTTTAATGAAAATATCAGTGGTGGCTCGTGTATAGGCACTGCGGAACTGCAGCACCCCCTATTTATACTTGATATTATTGATAACATTTAATATAATGAGTCCTTTTTTCTTTAATTATATTTTTATTTTTGTAGTAAAATTTTTATTCCTTAAGCTTAATGTCAGTATTTCAGTAGTCATCCCCCAGTTTAAGAAAAAGATACAAAATTCTTTGTATGGAACTTTGCGCTTCACAGTGCCAGCGACGTGGGGTCTGACTGTTGTGCGCATGCGCACATAGGAGGAGGTGGGGAGGAAGGTAAGATTTCCAGGTAGAGAAAGCACTGTTGCTCTCACAGTGCCGGCTCTGGCGTGATGGTGGAAGGGAGTTTATTTTACTCAACGTGTGTTGTGCCTAAAAACCGTGTACCATATTCTTGAATGTGATAAAGTATAGAATTAGATTATTATTCTGCTTCCAGCCAATCCATTTGATTCATTTTTTTTCGGTTCTTTTATTTAACAGAAAGACTAAATGCACTTGCAGTACTTTCAATGGAGAAAAAAATCCTCAATTGTCATCCAGAGATCAAGGAGAAAATTATTGAACTTTTTGCGCGAATTAAAACAAGAAGAATGGATTTAATTTTTAAATAAATAGATCAAGCTTGAACGCTAGCAATTTAAGTTAAAGTAAGTAAAACAGTTGTATTTTTGTTAAGATTTTATCATGTTCCTGAATAAATTTTCTTTTTATACATGTTTTTTTTCCTTTTACACAATTTTAAAACAACGGCTAAGAATTTTCTGGAGCAGCACCCCCACTAATTTTAGCCACTGGAAAAGATGAATATTTATGAGTGACAAACGCTTGTACCATTCGAAAACTACCTAAATAGTGGGAAAACCTATTCTTGCCAAAAGGTATAACTTCGAAGTCTTTGCTTCTAGAAAATTACTTGATTTAACGTGTTGTAGCCACCCCTTGTACTCCTCGCTTGGTTGCCTTCTGAGAAGATTTGGCCTGGGTGGCCACGTTGACACTTAATGCTAAATATAGTGAATTTTTAATATCATTGCCTTACATCAGATTTTGTTTTATATAAATTAATAACGAAAAGAATATCTAAGGTATAATCATTACAATGGAATGGGTCAAATTAATATGCGAAACCGGCCATTCCATTCGAGTTAGTGTAGGTGTCTTCCTGTATTTTGAAGAGAGTCACACTTGAGGTGTACTCAGTCTGACTATAGAACTGTATGCGATGATACTCGATATTGTATCTTATTGAGTACACTTTGCCAAAATAATTTTGTAGAACACAGTAGATTGTTTCTAACTTGTCAAAACAAATGATCAAGGGCCAACTAAATCAGTTCGAGTCTAATACCTTGAACTGCTAAACCATGAATACGACACAAACTATGTGTTGGCCCCAGCATTAGTATCCAACTTATCTGTCTTATAAAGTGTTGCAATATTTTTTTTTAATTACAACAATTACGAGTAATGTCAGTTACATTCCAAGTCACTGGTGAATTGTACAAAGCATATTGACATTGGTTTCAAGTACTCACAAAACAATTTAAATCAAAATGTCCCTGAAGTAAATGTC
>CABFOV010002192.1:6490-17429 GCA_902141375.1 Timema poppense
TTTATTTTTGCCTTAATTTTTTTTTTTTTTTTTCCAGAAAAATCTGTCTCTTCACATCATGCCTGTTACTGACGGTGAGCCAGCAGTCCACCTGAAGGCGACAAGTACAGATGGGAAGTTAGTTGGCCACACTGTTAGCCAACACGATGGAAACTGCCAAATCTTTACATTATGTAAGTAACTTGGTTGTTGTTTCTGCTAGGTTAAAGGCTGGTCTGAGAAATGGTTTCCATTTTATAAACTCCCAACAAACAAAAATTTAAAGACATAATAATTGATAAAGAGAGTTTATGTTGAAAAATATAAATAAAATCTCATTAATTATAACATTATGAACATAACATAACAATATAGGCAATAATATTTTTGTAAATTACTTAGTTTATACATTGTCAAGATATAACTCTGATTCAATGTCAACCTCTATTTCGAATTTAACACAGCCTCACATCATTCCAACTTGATTGAAAAGCCAATTCCAATTAGAACATCACTTGCATAGTTTGAAATATGGTCTAACGCGTCATTATCTCGTTAAACTGGATTGCTGTTGACGAGGAGATCAGGAACGTCACTTGCATAGTTTGAAATATGGTCTAACGCGTCACTATCTCGTTAAACTGGATTGCTGTTGACGAGGAGATCAGGGTTCGAATCTTGATGGAGTGTGCTGAAGATGTTTTTGCCTAAATGATGTTTCACTCTTCTCTTCGTCCTTTTGCACACATAGATGTGGGTACATTTCCTCGAAATTGTACCTTCCTCATAAGGAGCTGTCCATTAACTATGTATGCATATCAGAGGGAAGGGTGGAGTAGATCTTGTCAGAACGAGGAGGGGAAAGGGGGTCAGATAATGTGTGACGTCACACTACAAATAAGTATATCGGGCAACGTTCTCAGTTAATAAACCCTATTGCGCGCATGTACAAACAAACAACAATCGACTCATTGACTTTGATATTCAAGCTTGGCAAACACGATTAAATTGAAGGATTAAATCTGGACTACAATTAAAAATGCTATCTAACTATGGGGGTTAGGGTGTTTTATGTGAAATTGTGACATAATATTAGAAGGGGTGTTCACAAAATTGTGATAAGGTAGGGGGAAAGGGAAGAGGGTAAAAAAAATTAGTGGGATGTAGCTTTTGGACAGCCACTCATCAATCAAAATATGCGGCTAGCTTGATCTGGGAGTAAAACACTTAAAAGGAAAAGTTCTCTCACTATTTTGATCCGGCCAAAAGTATTTTTGATTTGACTGGTCCTCCTAACAACTTAAAAAACTTAATTCAATCTATTTTTTAACTTTTGATGGAAAACACCTTATATAACTCAGGTAAAGTCGGATCAAAATTAAATTAAGTTATAGTAGATTTAACTCTCTTGACTTGATGAAGCCATCTGTGACGTTGAAAGCTTGTCCTTAAAAATATGTTTATGTGGGTTTTTTCGTGTTTTATCGAAACAATTTCTACTTCAGTAACACTAAGACATGTGTGCTGATTCTCCCTTCTAGTTTTAACTTAGAAATTTATAAAAATTACTTCTCGAACTTGATTTTTCACCTCACTTTTTTACATTTTTTAAAAATAAACAAATAAACAAAAGACTAGACTTATTCTAAGAGTAAAACAGAATACAAATATCTCAATAGACAACAAACACACTATACTTGCAGAAAGCTCAGAAAATATGCAAACTACCTTTGTCAACATAATAACTTTATCAAAATCTGGTTCCTTTTGACGTGTGTTTCTGTTTGAATGTATCAAAACATGGGAAATATCAAGGAATGTGCCATCATTACATATGTGTTATATTGTGTGTTTACAGGGTCGAATGGTCATCTCTACAGAAGGCCTCTTTTCTCAGACGAGTTTCCCGGCAATTTGGTCCATGTGGTTAGCGCTGTCAGCACCAAACACCCTGTTGCCATTACAACTCTGAGCTCCAACCATCTTGCCATGTTTGGGGCAGACCCCAGCGAGGAAGGTATATTTTAACTGGGCTTGGTTCGACGACAAGTGTTGAAAAGCTATTTGGGCTCCCAACTGTTAGATTATGTTCTGCTGGGTGGCAAATATTGCTAAGTCTCATGTTTAATCCTGAGGTGGAGCTTTCGTGGACAGGATATAAGTAGTTAGGATTTATCAATAATCAGGATGTTCCGTCATCCTAACTTAATTAAATGACTAAAAAAAATTGTTTATGTAAGGAGATGTAATATTTTATTAGTATGAGAAAGATTAAAAGTAGAGATGGGTCGAATCCACTATTTCTCGAATCCGAATCTACATTTTATTTTCAAATCTTGAATCCGAATCCTAGCAAATCGTTATAAACTTTAATGATTTACAAATATACCTACATTACACAATATGGGCCTAAACTGTGAATTAAGATTTATTTCAATCATGCTTTCAATTTTAATCAACCCCAGCCACCCCTCGCAAAATACGGGTTAAAATCCAGCCAAATTAAACAATCTAGACTCATATTATTGTTTAAAAATCAAATCAATCAAAATTTGAGTGTCTTAGTTATTTTTAAAAGTGTTGTTAGAATGAGTTAAGTTTATAAAAAATGTGAAATAAACAGATTAGGCTTAGTTATTCTTTGACCAACTTTAATCATCATTAAAGTATATTTTATTGCTTTAGGATAGCAAAAATAAAAATACAAACGGATATTTTTAATAAAGACTAAAACAACATGTCTAACAATTAAACATACATTGGAAATAGTGAACTCAATAATACCTAAGTATGTTCTATTATTTTCTTATATATCCATTATCTATTTTCGTGTAGAAAACAAATATATTCAATTCTTGCGATATATCGATTTCTGAGAATACATTCTATTTAAAACACGAACATATTTTCGACTACAATATGTTCATTCCCATTTTATAAGACAAAACTATGTTTGTATATTTCTACAATTACTTCAATAACATTTAAAAAATAAATACTCAGTTAAAATCTATTTAAAAACAAATAATGGATTAGCAAGTCGTTATTTGATTCTTAAAACTCGAGAGCGCTTACTAAGTGATCAGATTACCTGAATAGATTTTAAACAAACAATCGATATACAATACGTAAGCTGATAAGAATAAATAAACAGTTTTATCGCTGTCTGACTGTTGACAGTATTTATTTTTCATGAAACCCAACAAAATGTCTAACTTAAGGATCGTATGCAATAAATTGGGGTTCTTTGCATAGTTGTAGATAATTAAAACCAATTGAGTAGTAAGAATTAACAGTATTTCTATTTTAATCATCACTCGGGCGAGTAGACATAATATACGTCATGGCAGTTGACTTTGTATCATGCGTAATGTGTTCTTATTTGTGTTAAAATAAAAGCCGTAATTGGTTTTATTTATTTCGAGTTTATTTGTAATTCTAGTTTTAATTTTCAGTTTTTGAAGAGTTTTAATATGGTCATTAAAATATTTACAAGATTGTTTGTGAGTTGAAAGTTTTAGAAGTGAGCATGCACTGAAACATTCGAGACTAAGTTTCCCATACAGTTTGAAGGGTAGGGTATGAGGTACGTAAGATTTTCCACACCTAACAATTATTTTTATTTTTTAAAGAATTGTTTATTCATGTTTATCTCTTTTCTCTGACAAAATAAATATTACGGATTAAGTTGTGTTTTTAAAGTAGGCCTAACTAAGTAATTTTTGAATTCAAAATATTATACTTTCTTTATGAGGTGAAAGATTCGATCATCGAATCCTCGAATACTTGTCAGGATTCGGTGGATTCGAGTGGCCCATCTCTAAATAAAAGTAACGATATGTTTAGCAGCCTATTGTATTGCAATGACTTGCTCCGCATGAGGCTATAAAATTATCAATATAAGTTGACAAAGTTAAGGTTTAACATATCTTATGAAATATGTATTCTAATAAATTTAACGAAAGAAAGTGACAAGTAATTCATTAACTTTCAAAATATGTGCTTATCAGGAATTAAAAAAAATCTAACTAAGCAATGAATTAAAGACCTATAAAATTGGGGTGGATGGAATCCTGAACGCTCGAAAAAAATGTCGGGAATTCATCCATTCTCTTGA
This sequence comes from Timema poppense, assembly GCA_902141375.1. Taxonomy (NCBI): domain Eukaryota; kingdom Metazoa; phylum Arthropoda; class Insecta; order Phasmatodea; family Timematidae; genus Timema; species Timema poppense. Next base: position 10,587 of record CABFOV010002192.1, read on the forward strand.
GTAGGCCGGGAAAGACCCTTTTCCAGTAAGGGTTTGTGTGAGAAATAAAACTCGGTTATTGTTCCAACAAGATCTACTGGCCCAATCTCTCTTGAAAACAGTCATCTTCTTTGTTCTTTAAAATACTTGTAGGGGGTTATTTACTGCCTGTGGTGAGCCGAACAAGTTGGAAAACTCACGAGTCAATGTGCTTTGTCTCTCAACAATTATTTGTTAGATTCAGCAAGGAGAGAGAGCTTGAAAGATTAAGAGAAAAACAGAGATAAATTAAATTATACTCTTAACATCTTTTAGGGGGCAGAAATGAGGGTGGCCGAAGAAGCTTGCCAAGGTTAACTATTTATGAACATCAGGCTGCCTGTTGTTAGCAACCAAAGATTAAATATTATAAGGTTGTTAAATGTCAATTCTAGAGGACATTAAAGGGGATTTAAACAAGATAGGTTTCGAGGAGTTTCAAACAGAGAATATTTAAAGTGTAACAAATCTATGAAACATTGAAGTTGTTTCGTACCTAAATAATATTTAAGGGGTTTAAAATCTAGATAATATTTAAGAGGTTTCAAACCTAGATAATATTTAAGGGGTTTTGGGCCTAAATAATATTTAAGGTGGTTCAAGCCTAGATATCCTTTAAGAGGTGTTAAAATAAAGAACATTTAAGAGGTTTCAAAAATAGAGAACAATTAAGAAGGGTAAAAAATAATTTTCAATTTTGAATCAAATCTGAATCTTTTTTTAACTTAAATTGAATCCGAATCGAATCTCATGCTTGAAAAAAAAAATTCTAGTCTTAGTCTGCATAAAATCTCATGCTAAATTTATTTTAAAAATAGGTTCAAATCTGAATTGAATTATTTAGTTTAGGCTTATTATTATAATGTTTAAAATCAAATCTGTGTTGAATATTTACCATATTAAGTTTTCGAGCCCAATATAATAAAATATTTTTTTAAATATTGATAAATATTTTAGATACATTTTAGGATCATTAAGATTTGGATTCGAAATTTTGAAGGTTCACACAGGTTTACTATTACTAGGCTTTAATATTAAGGATAAACACTTAAAACACGGTTTTTTGATTGATTTAGGAGCAAGGTTGTTGATCTACAATTTACAATTCAACTTGATTCAGTCACATCATCAGTTTAAACTGTTTAGTAACCCCCCAAAAATGTGGCACGTTGACCAGAAACTTTTGGTGGCCATTGGGGGCAATTTGGCCGTTGTGCCGTATCAACTGGAAACTGAGCGGCTGGAAGCACTAGTGGGAAGTCACAAAACTGTGACTCAGCAAGCGGCTTCAGACGTGGAGATTGTAACAGAGTTGCAGGAGGTCACGTGGACCGAAGACAATCAAATAGAAGATATGCAAAATGATGCTCCTCAGATCATTCAACAAGAGTTGAGAAATCTGGAGTCAAGTGGTCGGCCCCAGTCTTCGTAAGTAAATATAGTTAGTTTTAATAAAGTTTCATATGTTTGAAATAAATTGCATTAAGCAAAATATAAAATAAATAAAATAAATATAGAACCCACTTCGATGGCCGCAAGGTCCAACGCGCTTATCTCGTGTTAGACTAGACTGCCAAAGACAGGCAGATCGATGTTCAATCTCGGTCGGTTCAATCTCGGTCGGGTGCACTGAGGGTGGTTTTTCCTAAATGGTTTACCACTCTCCCTCCACACAAATACAGGTACATTTCATATAAATTATGCCTTCATTATCTCGAACCCATTAGTATAATTAGTACATAGGCGTATAACCTGAACAGGTACTAAGACGCAGTGCTTAGAAAAAAAAAAAAAATATATATACACACATATCTAGATTTGCGGTAATCTGTCACCTTAGCTCAGTTGGTAAAGTGTCTGCCTACTGACCTCTAAGGGTCCTGGGTTTGATTCCTGGTATGTCCCAAAAATGTATCATTGATGAAATAGGGGATTATTCTTTCACATTGATGAATTAAAGGTCATGGACTGGAGGCCACAGGCTCAAAGAGTAATGTATGTAAGTAAGAACTGTAGTAAAACAAAGCACATTAAATTAATATAAGAACACTAACACACATTTACACACACTTTAATATTTCAATGCTTTTATTGCTCCTTCCTCAGGAAGACAGAACCGAAAGTTAGTTTCATTGATGCCAACTTGGCTTTATATAATGAGAACTTCTCTGGTAGTTAATCTATTGTCCTCTTGAGTGGTAGTTGGTGCTAGCAGAACACTGCACACACAGTGACATGGCAAATCATTTTTTTTAACTCGGAAAAACACTGGGTATTTTATTCAAATTTTAACAATATGTAGAAATATCCATTTATTTAAGTTGAATATTTATTTATTTAAATCAATTTCTGTTTCAATCCTATGGTCTGGGTCAGTTTTTTTTTCAAGAGCTATATTTTACACTACCAGCTCGCTAGGCCTGTCATAGCTTCATATACCTTAAATTAGAGACTTGCAAAAGGTGAGGTTATTTTTAGGGGAAAAGAGGTGTTATTTTTCTCAAAAAGCACTGGTATTCTATGCTGAAAGCACTTATTATTTACATCGATAGGAGTCAAATTAGTATTCATTAAAAAATCAGGGTGTAGTTCCAGAAAATGGTAGCACCACTTCTAGATACCCAAGTTTATACGCCAAGAGAAATACTGGAATTGTAACTATTCCAAATGGGTACATTTCCACTCCCCCGTTAAATAAGCCCTACATTCGTTAAATTTTTAAATATTGGTTAGTATAATGTAAGCATAGATAAATGCAGATACAGTGGAATAAGAGAATACATTTTTGTTTTTTTCAACCCTTTCTTTTTATATAGTTGTACTTAATGGATAATTTAAAAATTGAAAGTGCTATTATTTGACGACAACCCTACCTTGGACTTATGCTTTTATTCACATGTTTCAAACATGGCTTCACATTTAAAAAGTGTCCTTCACACACCCTTTATTGTGTTTGTATCAGTTTGTTCTCTCAATGAGTCTAACTCTAAAGCTACACGGGTAGACTAAGTGTATTGGTTATCTAATTTAACTTTTACCACATTTAATTTGACTAAGTGTTTTTTTTTCATTGCTAAGGATGTCACCATTCTTTAAAATAAAAATGTATTGAGTGGTAAACTTAAAGCATTGATAAACTAAACAAATTGATTTATGATTAAATCTTGTAAATTGCTTTTTACAGGATATTAGAAGATCTACTTCCTAAACTAATAGAAAGTAAAAATATTCCAACATTATGTTGGTGCTTGCAGAATTTTAAAGACATTTCGGAGAAAACCATAGTGCAGTTATTAATTTTTTGTTTATCAGAGGGAAATAGTTCATCAAATGAATCAAGTTCCCAACATTTGTCTCCATCTACTACTCGAGAAGAAAAAATGGATGTTGATGGATACTGCACATTAGCAAAAGTGAACGGTGAAGTAAATGAGGGTGTTTCGTTTCCTTCCACAGTGTGTCAGCTTCTTAACGCCACATTAAATATTCCCTTTAGTGATGTGACTCTATTACCTTATCTCCGCAATGTTTCATTTTCTCACACATTGATCCTGCTGCGATATCTTGTTGACTTTCAAATTGATGAGGATGATACTGAAGTTGTCATGGATCAAGAACATATATTGGAGTGGATTACTTTACTTCTAGATGCACATTATCAGCAGTATTTGCTTAGTAAAGATCCCCAAATACTTGGTCTTGTTAAAAAACTAAGACATTTTATTGACATCCAGGTATGTACTTCAAATATTTTTTAACTTAAACCTCTGTTGGAGTTTCATTTTAAAATTAATTTGAAAATGTGACGGTAAAAGTATTTTAGAAGATATCGGGTCTTAGATGATTAATTTCCTTTAACTTGCTAACATAATAAATACATTTTAAAATGATTTGGTTAAATTTTTAAATTTTCTAAGCCAATCTGTTGTGTTAAGATAATTATTTTAAATATTTCAATATTGATTCAATGTTAATGACATTAAATGTGTTAGCAAATCTATTATAAAACAAGAATATATTATTCCTTAAATTTGTACCCAATGAGTTACCAACAGGGCACTGAAATCTGTACACCAAGCCTTCAACTCCAACTCTATTTTTCTACTATCCAACTCTGACGCCTTTATAAATGTCTAATGTATATTAATTAGTAATAATATATATCTACAAAGAAAACTTCTTTTTGCTTTATGGGTAATTGTATTATATTTGGAAGAATCTATAGGAAAGGTGGATAGAAACATAAAAGGGGGTGAACATCATATGGCTGTTACAATGAAAAGAAGAACACAGTTCACACTTTACACTTTACATTGCTGCCATTGGACAAAGAGGTAATAGTTGCCTCTTAAAAAAAATAGATCGTCACCGCCCAATCCCTCGACCTAGGTTTCATTCTATCGAAACTCATCAGGGAAGAGAGGGAAATGCGCAAATGCACTTACATTTTTTCTTGCTGATTTTAATCCCATAAATCAAAAAACTTTATAAATCGTCTATATCAAATGTGATGTTCGAGAGTTTCCCCTCCACAAAGTTCAAGATCTTTCATAGGCATTAACATGCAATTTCTTAGTTATAAAAACTTAAATTGTTCTAACACATTAAGTTAGCTATATAGCTGGTATGAATATAATTTGGTTTACCTCTTCTCAGCCAAGGAACAAACATTATGGTAGACAATGCTTTTAAGAATAATGTTTTAATAGGACTTCTAGATTCTTTGTAAATAGCCTACTATTATGAATCATGCAATGTTTCTTATTTTAGGTTAGCTTTATTTCATTCTCGGACTGTTCAAACACTCCAAAATGTTACTGTTAGGGTTTTAGTAAAACACCATTCATAATTAAATTGTACAGATTAAGCAAACTTCCAAATGTGCATCAAGAAATAGTGCTCTTTTTCTAATTGTTTGATTTCCTGCTATTTTATCCAGTGATATTCACTGTTTCGTGCTTTTGGAATGTTCTGAAATATAACTACACGCATATCTTCTCTTGGTTGATCCAAGGTGAGAGAATTTAAAATTTTGTTTATTGCGTCTCTTTTTTTTTATTACCAACAAAGATTTAAATTACTTTCTTAAAGTTCCAATCTATTTTTCTATCCAATAATATGTTAATGATTTGTTTCAGTTAAGTTACATGGAAGAGCTGAAGAGCTTAGCACCACTGTTGCAAGCCATTGCTGCTGGAAAACCCCTTAAAAAACGTTCTTATTTAAGTAATAAATGGTATTCCATTGATCACTTACGTTTGTATTAAGGAAATATGAAGTTATTTTTTCTATCAACGAAAAATGTTATTTTGTGTACAAAATTTACTATTAAAAAAAATTGAAATAAATATATTTGAAAATATAGCTCAGCTATAAATGTGATGTTTTCATTGCTTAGAATTATTAATAGTGCATTTTATAATAGGAGAAAGTGTGTATCTGGGTGTGGGTGGGTAATTGAGTTGGTAGTAAGTAGAGGATAGAAATTTAAAGAAAGAGGGAAATGCATCTAAATAGATGGCTTGAACACCGAATATTTGACAACAATTATGGGGTAAGGATGGGCATTAGGTCTCCTTTATTCCTAGGCAGCCTTAGTGTTGTGTTAGTGGTGTGTGGCGCCAATGCAAGAATTTGTGTATGTCTGGAAAGAAAAAAATTAAATATGCAATGTTTTTATTCTTTATCATATAGAAAGAAAATATTTGTTTTGAAATAAACTTAATGTATTATGGAATTTTTTTAAGGTTAAATATTATTTAAAACTAAATTCCTAAACTATTTATTTATCATAAAGGATTATCACTGTCAAAGGAGAGACTAGTTAGAAAAAACTTAATTATCACCGTGGCTTACTATCTGGGTTATACACTAATTTGTAATGATAGGGTGATTGTGAGATGATATGAAGGACTTAAATCTAAACGTGGGATTCGAACCATGGTAAAGGTCTGGCATTCCACACATTCACAAGTTATGTTTAATACACGTCTTGTCATAGTTTAAGGAAGGGTGTGGCAATAAGATAAAACTGTCATGATCGCGAGAGAAAAATAAATTTGACCTAAATGGTTGTTGGATATTGGTACAAAAGTCAACCTAGGTTAAAATTAATATTGAGAAACTCGCTTTATTACCATGTATGTGGAAACTTTATGAAATAATTACTCTCTGCAATAATTGGCTCATTTAATTTACCACCATTGACTTCATATTTAAATTGGCCAGGTTAGATTAAATTTTCGAGCTGTCATATGCATACTTTTGGGTAAGAGAAAGAAACTTTCGGGTATCTCTTTCTCTCTTGCACGCATCCAAAACAATGTGGCATTTTAACATCAGTTGGTCATGCATATGTTCATATTTGAACAAGATCAATGTATGTTCACTTAAAATAAATAAATGTGTTACTAAAAGGTTTAAAAAGTATAACACCATGACTTGATTATTTAATTAAGTTGGTATAGGCTAATATAGTAATATTTTCTACAGACCAATAACCTAAATGAAACATTAAGACGACTATACAAAGTTCATTCGAGCAAATATATTAATGTTGTTAACTACCTTATTCTTCGTTATAATGTGATATTCCTTCATTGCAATATTTTTTCTCTTTTTCCCTTTATTCAAGGTAATTAACGTACATTTTCTGAACCGACTGATTGTATCATCACATGGCTTATTAACTAAATTAAATCTAGAACAGACAAAACATCCAGCCCTCAGCCATCAATCAATTCATAATTGTGAAAGGGTTAACCCACATTTTACCGATGATTAATTTTTCAGCAATGCCACTCTTGTTTTTTAAGGGAAGGGGGG
>CABFOV010002192.1:17532-42888 GCA_902141375.1 Timema poppense
GATCTAACCGTGTCTGCACCCAGGTTTTTTTAAATGGTTAAGCAGTAATCCTAGACTATTGCCCGTTCTGACTCCATAATTTATGGTAAATCTGAGTATTATCTAATTAAAGTGATTTTAAAAGGAGGCCTAGTCCTCTAGCGATAAACATATTATATTTGTTTGTGTAAATTCAAGATATCTTTAACCACAAGAAGGAAATATTACGCGGACTTATACTTTTCCATGAAGAAGAGTTAGTGACATCCTACCCTTTTTTGGTCCATAGCTAGGAGAGGTAGCTAGTGGCATATTCTACTCTCGTTGGTCCATGGCTATTAGAGGTAGCAAGTGATACGTTCTATCTTCGTTTCTTCGTGTCTTGAGTTATGGCACGATCCTAACCTGTTTCTTCCCATCCACCAGGATGGTAGAACTATCCCGTGACAGAACCATATCTAGATTATTTAAGAGGGGTCTGGTAGGTAAAATAGTTACAGTGGTTAGGGGGTGGGGGTATCTAGCTTTTTAAAAATTATACCTTAGCATTTTTTCTACTGGAAAAGGTAAATACTTTCTTTAGTTTTTTTTAATCTTATATTTGTATTAATCTAAGTGTGCCATATATAAATGCAACTACCTAAGCTTTGTTTTAATAACTCTACTGCTGTTTTAAAGTGGGAATGGGATTTCTACTGGCAAATCCCCGCCTTAGAATTCAAATGCAATCTGTTGATGGAGATTTTAAGGTCTTATTTCATTTAATTGTTTCTAACTGTATGATCTGGATACTACTTTTACAATTTCACCTCCTTTACAATAGTACGTTCCAATATTCAGATATTACACTAAAAGTAACATCCTATGCCTCTTGTGAACTGTAACACTATTATAGATCATAAATATAAATTGATTAAAAATATATGTACACAGATATTATGGCGCAGCTTAATGGTTTAGAATCTAGATTTAAAATTATGCCCCCTTCCCTTAAACAAGATACTTTTAATTTATTTCCGGTTGGATTACGTATGAATTGTGTAGTGCATTTAGATTTTAATATAATACATCTGTAAACCTTCACAATATATATTTGTAGACCCACGTGCTGGTATCACAACTTATTTACTAAGTCTCTGATTTCTAATTTATCATTTCGATAAAGTTTTAGAATCGTGAACATTTTAGACATCTAGATTATTATTACTACTATCTTTTTTCAAGCTCAATAAAGTGGGTTTTACAATTTTGTTTATGTCTGGGGCTACAGATAAATGGTTTGATGGATTTTTAAAACTTAAGATGTAATAACGTCGTAGCTCAAATTGTTTAAATTTTGATTCCATTCCTCAAGTTAAAGCTAAATAATTATTGACAATTAATTTTCAAAAATAGAAATTTTTCTAATACGGCTCTAACGTTTTTGTTTGAAAAGGATTTAAAAGGTATTTGAGGTCAGTTTACATTTGAACAATTTTTTAATTTTATAAAAAAATCTAGACAATTTTGGTTCAAAGTTATATTTGAAAAGTGCTATTTTTCTTTGGAAAACTTACCAAGGAATAGTTTACTGATAAGTAATTTTTAGAAATTTGATCACAAACTTAAATAGGTTATAATATGAGCAAATATTTACAATTGTTTTGTTTAACCATTTATTTAATATAAGTTTTTTTTACATTTAATCTAAGAAACAAACGAAGAATCTTCTCATGCAAAACGTAATCCCTTTCAGGTCTATGCCCTCTCTGTTTTATCTCCACGATTCAGGTGAATTGAGAATTGAGAATAATGAAGGAGGAAACTTTCATCTAAGTTCTTGAGGTTTTTGAATTTATTAGTTTACAGTTCATTCACTAGAGCATTCCGATTTCTATTGTCTCAAATTTACGGAGCGTTCACATTCTACACCTTCCGGTACTTAATCATGTAGTCCCAACATTTTATTTATATTATCTATGTGTTAAAATTTATTTAAAATTACTTTCTCTCCATGTTGTTTATTTACTATTTATTGTTTATCTCTAATTTTCAAGTAAAGTTCTCGTCTTTACCAAAGTTCTTCACATTATTCAAATAATGTAAATACGATACCGTTTTTATAAAACTTTTCTCAAAACATTATAACTATAACTTGAAGGTAAATATTTAATAACCCTTATTTATAACCATATACTAATTGTTGGACACTATCTGATTGGATTATTAAGAATATCCTAAAAAAATTACCTATGGTATTACAGGAATTATTAATTTAATTGGATATATAAAAAGTCAGCTATTAAAATATTTTGATAGGGTAGTTAAATAAAGAATGCTTTCCATACAATTAACATATCTTCAGATCCTGGGCATCTTGGTTACAAGATTTTGCAAGAATATTCACCCATAACTTTTCGGGGAAATAACTGTCTCTAAACATATTAATATATATCAGATCCTATTTTGATTAAATGTTAATAGATTTGGTTAAGTTTGTTGGATTAGTTTTTACTATAAAAACAAAAAGGAGTATTTTTATAAAATCATATAATTATTACCCGCTTCGGTGGCGTAGTTAGCTAACGTGCTAGTCGTGTTGAGCTCGACTGCTGAGACAGGGGAGATGAAGGTTTGAATCTCGGTCGGGTGAACTGGTGCTAGGGGGGGGGGGGGGGTTCCTAAATGGTTTTANGGCGTTCCTAAATGGTTTTACACTCTCCCTCCACGCAAATGCGGGTTCACTTCCTCTAAACTAATTCAGCCTTCTCAATTCCTAATCCATTAGCGTAATTAGTAGTTAAAGCATATAACTTGAACGGGTAGTGAGATGTGGTGTTAAATAATAATAAAACATATAATTATTAAATAAAATGGAGATAGTACGCTTTATTCGTCCAATGCATAGTCTTTTCTTTCATAAAATCACTAAAATATTGAACAATCATACATTTTTCCAAAAATAAAAACACAGAATCGATTTGAAAATAAACCCCTTTAAAATTAGGGCCTGGATAAGAAAAACTTTCACTCACCTAAGTGAGTCATTGCTGACATTGCTGTATTAAGATGACTTGTTTATTCATTATTATGACACTTGCGGCCCAACTTAATCTAATCATTCATGTGTTGATAAATTAAATTCATAACTGTGTATAGAATATATTATCTAATGTGACAATTAATTGTGGGTGGACACATCATATGTTGATGTGCCGTTTTAGTGCACAGAATCACAGGTGTAGTGCAAAGCATCACCGTTTTAGTGTGCATCAAGACTGTTGTAACGCAAAGCATCACGGGAAAGCTATATACGTCATTGTCATTATTTACGTTTTGAGAGTGATTTGGGTGATCTGTTAAACTTATAGTTCTGTTTGTTTATTAAAAGGTTTTTTTAGTACCACGTTTTACTACCTATTTGGGTTTTAAAAGTGTTAAAAACTTTTAACTTAAATCTTGGTGTCATTCCATTTTAAATACTCTTGTATGTGAAGTAAAGTTAATAAAATATCTAAATACGGTACCATAACCTTGAAAAGGAGCCTAAAATGGCTGGGATAAAGCGTACCACGGTATCTCCAATAAAATGAGAGTTTTATTGTTTAATTGGTTTTAAATTTGCCATTTTGTAGGTATTATTTTAGTATATTTTAGTTGTGTAGTTACCAATTGAGAAATGTATGAAGGTTAAATAAAGCTAGAGGGGAAACTTTGATTAATGTAACATCACCAAAAGATCTACAATCTGTGTTTGATAAAGTTAATATTCAGAAAATTCCCATCATATTGATAGGTTTTTGTGACATAAATTTATTCTTCTTCAAAGGTTCAAGCTTCAGAAAATTATTAATAATATATGACGATACCTACTCTGTGCAATAGGTGATTTGAGCAAGTATTTTTTAAATTATGAATTTAATTCTTTTAGTCTTAGTGTGGCAGAATATAGATAATTCAAACTCACCACGATTACCTATAAAATTCCTATTTAAATCAGTAGTAACAAATAATATTTAATTCAAATTTTAGAAATAACTATTTGGATAGTTTGAAACCTATTAATTTTTTTTTAGTCTTTAGTTATATATTCATTTCACACTTGACCTAGGTTAACATTCTCACCAGAAATGTCAAAGAATGTCAAATAAAGTTTAGAGTTATTGCCACGTAGTAAAAGAGAAAGCAGTAAATTCTGCACCGTCAGTGAGCAGGTTTCTTATAATAAGGGATATGTTGGCTCAGCTTTCACCACTTTTGTGTGACAATGTAATCATGCGACTGACTTGTTTATGTCCGCAATAATTTTCTGACGTTAATTTTTCCATAATTTATATTTTGTGTACATATTTTTTTTTCAGACCTACCCATGTAAAATACTGGCCATGGTTTTATATTAAATATATAAAACATGTTTGTATTTAATATATGAGCATATTTTCAGGTTAATTATTGAATTATTGTTTAACAGCTGACTTGGTAGGCCTTATAAAAATGGTTTGTTATTATTTTGGATATTTTGATTTTTTTTAGATAGGCCTACATAACCTTGGATTTAGATTTAATAAAGTTCTATCTATTTATCTAACTATATATAAATATATATTAGAACTTTTTTAATATATATATCGCAGACATTTTTATAGCAGTGTATATAAAAAAACACCTTTTTTAACAAAAAATTTAGGTGTTCTTAACTATTATTTTTCTCCCCCTCAGTCGATTGTGATTCACTAGTCTGGTTGACAAACAAAAATATTGATTATTATAATTTTTACCTATACTTATATCGGGGCCCTAATACAATGCACAATCTCATCTGCCTCCTTTGTTTCCCTTCCTAAAAATTCCCCCCTCTACCCCGCCGTTGCCCCAGCTCCATTTTGGACACACTATAGCGTAGGCCTAAAGGCTTAGCCATCTAGTGACCTTCTCTACATTCCTTTTTATTATTTTTCTAATTTTACCTGAGACCATCCAAGGTGTAGCTTTTGCGCCTTTCCAAACATATCTGTTTAAATATATGGAACAAAACATGTTAAATCTCATTTTGGTCCTGAGTTAACTTTGTTCACCCTGAAAGGTGGCATTCTATACCTTTATGTTTCACACTATGGCTTTATCTTATAATCTAGGCCTACACCATAGTGGAACCAAGGATGGTAAGCTTTCTTCCTTTCAGGGTGGATGCAGAGTAATAGTAAGCTTATAATCTAGTATTGGGGGAGGACCAATCTCTCACTATAAAAAAACAGAAAGTAACGTTCTGATAAACCATAACAAGCCATCGAGCTGGGATACTTTAACTATCAGGCATAATAATAATAATAATATGTTAAATGGTTTCTTTAAGGTAAGTAGCAGTTGTTAGCCTTTATCAACTATGACTCAAATCATGTATCCAGTGATAAGGACTGTAGAGTCGGAACTAGTCGGTAAAAATGTAGCCTACCTATGCCTGCTCCGACCTCCAAATAAAAACTTAAATATTATAAAAATATATGGTAAATATATAATTTTAAAAAGTTTGTACTTTTTTATTTTCTTAGGACCAATATTTGAAATTTAGACTGACAAATTAATTTAGACATAAATTCCCAATGTCATAGAGTCTTCCCATGAAGTAATCTGTATTGTAGCATTTTACAACAGTAAATTTGTTATTATTAATTAATATACATTATCCATTTATGAAGGAGTCAAGAGTTGAACAGTAGAAAAATGTCAGAGTCATAGTTGAAGGTTGAGCATACCTTAATAAATTAATGCCACATATACTTCATTCACGGTAGAAGTTTACCTCTGAAAGGTCTTTTTTCCTACCAATATCCTACTATATAATAGATTTCTGGTAGGGAAAAAGGGCTTTAAGAGGTAAACTCCTACCGTGAACGAACTTTATGTAAGTAACATCGCAGGAAGCGGAGATTAATTAACTGTCTTAATAGACCTTTTAACATACCCCATAATATAGCTTGGATTGGTACACATTTCACTAATTTAATCACCTAATAGCTTTCTTTCCTTTAGACCTTCATCACAGATTGATGTTCAAGGTTGTGTCTTAGCTTATACGGGAATGCTTGTTAACATATTCAGCAACCCTAAATTTAACCTGCAATGAAATAAGTAGGCTTATAGTTAAAATAAAGTACTAATGAAGCAGTATTAATGGTATAAATTAACTTTAATTCGCTTATGGTGGTTATTATTTATCATATTATAAAGCTAAATTACAAAATAGACTTAAATGGAAGCACAAATTAATAAAAATTATAATGAGATCACACATGTAAGTTTATTAATCCAATAAAACTCTGCCTTTAAAAAAAATGTACTAGCCCTATGCCCTTTTATATCCTACATAATTTTTTGTTAGTTCCTGTAACATCCCTCCCAATCCTTTTGCATTTTCAGATAACTAAAATGGCTACAAAACTTCCAAAACCCAAAAAGATGTTGAACACAGTTTCAAGTGCTGTGGACGATGCCCTGGCTGGCCTAGCGTTGATTAACAAAGGACTTGTAATCTTGGAGAATGAGAGAGTAGTCATGAGGAGAGATCACGCCTCCATGATTGGTAAAGTAAAGCTGATATCGGGCGGAGGTTCGGGCCATGAACCCACACCCACCGGTTTTGTAGGTCAAGGAATGTTGACTGCGGTAGTTATGGGTGATATTTTTATGGCTCCACCTACCTCAGCAATTCTCAAAACCATCAAAGAGATTGGAAAAGATCATCACGAGGGTGTGCTGCTCATCGTGCACAACTACATGGGAGACAGACTCAACTTTGGTATTGCTCTTGAACGAGTTTTGAGCGAGGGTATGAGAGTGAAGATGCTGGTGGTAGGGGAAGATTGTAGCATGCCGGATGTACCTAAGGTCGAAGGCAGACGAGGACTAACTGGCTGTATACTGATTCACAAGATGGCGGGTGCAATGGCAGAAGAAGGTCGCAGTCTTGAAGACATATTTCAGCGTTGTAAATCTCTTGCCGTGTCTGACATGGCTACTATCAACGTTGGCTGGAATCTAACCTCTACTCTGGCAAGAAATGCTGAAGTCCCCCTTTTGGCAGATGAGGAAGCTGAGTTGGGCTTGGGATTCAATTATGAACCTGGTATTCACACAATTCCTTTAGGAACAACGGCTGAAGTTGTGCAGATCATGCTGGCCCACATGATTAACGCCGATTCTATGACTCACATCTCTTTAGATACAAATTGCGGCATTGCTCTACTTATAAATAATGTGGGGGGATCCTCAAAACTAGAAGAACAAGTTTTTGCGATGGAGACACTGAGACAGTTATTGATGAATGGTTATAAAGTGAAGCGCTCTTATAGTGGTAGTTTTATGACATCGTTAGATATGTTGGGGTTTTCCATCACTCTTCTCAATCTCTCAAGTCCAGATATTTTAAGGTACCTAGACGCTCCAACGTCAGCACCTGCTTGGCCACAAACATTTTGGGGTGAATTCTCAGCCGAAGATGATTCCCACGACAACCTGCCAATATATGTCCAGGGACGCATTCCCCATGCAGAGATGGAGATGGATCGAAGAAGAAAATTGCTATTTGGTCCTCATATATCTGAAAAATCAGGGCAATCTCTTCTTCAAGTGTTGAGTTTTGCAGCGGACGCTCTGATAGCAAGTGAGACACAGTTGAATGTTAATGACATGGATGGAGGTGACGGAGATTGTGGTACAACTCTGAGGCAAGGAGCAGTTTCTGTTAAGCAAGCTCTAAATGCAGGCCATTTCAATTCATGGAGACCATATGCTGTTTTGGAAATAATCAGCTTCTGCTGTGAGAGGTCGATGGGTGGAATAACCGGTGCTCTCTACAGCATATTCTTTGCTGCAGCTTCCAAGGTGAATTTTTAATCTGGAAGAATGTACACTCAGTTTACTCCGAAAGGTAACACCATGAAGTTGGTTTAAAGATAGGACTGTAGTTTAATCTGTCAAGGAAATACTACTACCTTTCAGGGTTAACAAAGTGTACCTTATATGAGTGTGATTAACATTCCTGTAGTGAGCACTTTCAAAACTATGTGATTCAAGTATATTCATATGAAATAAAAATTGAGCAAGTTTTATTCAGTTAACAGGTATATTTACATAGTTTTAATGCTCCTTATGACATTAAAAAAAGCAAATAGTATGCTCAGATTCTAATTTTGGACTTTGGTTCCCTACATTTATTATCTTTCATCACTAATTAAAGATGTAAAAAAGCCTCAGCAGTGGTTGAATGGTCTAATGTGTCATTCTCATAGTAGACTGAACTGATGGTGATAGGAAGATCAGGGTTCAAATCTTGTCAGGTGTATTTAGTTCTTTTCCCTCCCTTGACTGGTTTCTCAACTCTCTCTCCACACAAGTATGGGTACACTTCCTCTACATTCAACTTCCCTCCCTGCTCTATTTCTGTAAATATGTGGTTAACCCAAACAGGCAAAAAGACATAGTACTCAAAAAATAAAGATGTCAAGGGTAGACTAAGTAATGCGAGGTTCTCACATTAAATACATGATTTAATTCACAAGGGTTTTTTCGAGGCATTTGAAATCTACTAAAAAAGCAATTCAGACCCCGTGTTACTTGAATGAATTCTATACATTATAAAAATTATTTTTATATATGTAATCATTATTGAGCATGAATAATCAATTGTTATTTCAAAACTTAATTTTCTCCAAACTTTCTTCTTAAGTAACTGAGTTAAGTTACAACAAATTAAAAGGGTCCGCTCTAGACTGTACGTGAAACTGATGTGAACTGTGTTGCTTGTCAGCCGTTTTACGCCATGAGGGAAGATGCTGTAGTAAATGCACAAAGCTGGCTTGACGCACTCCAGGCGGGCACTAAAGCAGTAATGCTCTACGGGCAGGCAGAGGAGGGAGACAGAACCATGGTGGACAGTCTGGTAGCCGCAGCCACCGCTCTAAAGGCTGCCCTGGACATAGATCCCGATGACAATGTTGAAGCCGCCAGGAGCGCTGCTATGGCCGCAGAGACGGCCACACAGACGACGATCAGGAGTGAGGCTCGAATCGGCAAAGCGAGGACGTTCAAGGGTCGCTCGTTCCTGCAGCCTGATCCTGGGGCGCATGCTGTCTCGATATGGATGAGAGCTGTGTATGAGGGAGTTAGACTCCTGTTCTAACAGTGACAATTAATTTGCTTTCCTGTTCAATTACCCTTGTGAAATGTTCCTCAATCTCTTGTATTCCAATCACTTTCATTTTAACTAAGGCAGTAGTTTTTTTTCTTTTTTAAATTTAACTTGTGGAAATAAATTTTTATTGTTAATAATTTCAATTAACTGTATGCTTACTAAATTTATTTACTAAATATAACATCAGTTTGTTCAAGAAAGGGAGTCGAACCAAAATACTTATCAGTTATAATTATTGTTTCAGTTCTCGAAAATTAATTTTAAAGGTTCTGATTCCAGTTCTAGAAAAATAAAAGTTCCTGTTCTTTTTGAAGTTCTGGTTCTTAAAAATTTATTTACTAGTTTAAGTTTCATGTGTAAATAGAACATAATATTAAAAGTTAAAACATACTGTGATATAAAATGAGTTATTTATAATAAATAAATGGTACGGAACTCCGCACAGACTTTCTCGCTCTCTTGTTCAAAAATGGAGATATTTTTACCCAAAATTCATATTACATGTGAAACAAAATAATATACACCTGCAAACCCATGCATAAATTGCACTATACTTATGTAAAACTTTTTTTTTCTTGTGTCCCAGTTTGAAATTTTATAATTTTATTTTTAAAGAATTAATGTCCTCATTTGTTTGTTTGTACCGATAAAAAAAGATCAATATTGGGTCCACAAATGTTAACACTTTGTATTAAAATCTCAACTTCTGGTTAAAATTTTCGACATTTTATTAGGTGTTGCAAATATAATTTATGCCATCCCATTGCTTTTAAATTCCTCATTTATAAATTTTGACCAATTAAAAATGTAAATAATGACTGTTGGGTCTAAAATTTCTCCTAAGAGGTTTAAGAAAAAACAACAAACTTTTTGAGAGACTTACTTATATTTAATTACTCTATGGCATTGGAGAATTATTGCGATACAACTTAAGTAGTATCTCTTTACAACTAAAACACACAAAATTGTATTAATATATTTGCCAATATACCAGAAACGGCTGGTTTTATAAAAATATATTTCATATAAAGTTTTTTATTTTAAATAGTACTACAATTTTGCAATGATAAGTTATATAGTATCTCAAATATTTGCGGAGATACGGAAGTTTCTGCTCCTGTAAAGTACGCTAAAAGTCATTTTCATGGGAAAATGAAAATAGCCAGTTTATTTATTATCTTAATCAACGCATAGATACAAATTTTAATCAAAATTGTTAGAGCCAATTTTGATAAAATTGATTTTTTTCTCTTTTCGCCCTTTATTAAACAACTCTTAATTTTAAGTTTAAACAGACACATTGCTAAACCACTTTTTAGGGTTTGTGGGGTCATGAGGTGTCTACATCCATCAATATTTCAGGTCATATTTTTTAACGGTCATATTACTTTAACTTTTGTGTTAAAAAAGTTTAAAAAAATGTATATATATATATATATATATATATATATTTGCATATAACTTGAAAGTTATTAGTTTTATAAAAATATGCTTCTAATAAATTATTTGTATTATAAATAGACCTATATATATATATGTGTGTGTTTTTACAAAAAGTAAGAACTTTAAAGAACCGTTAAGAACCTTAATGAACCTAAAACATTTATTGATTCCGGCTTTTAATTTACCTTTTTGGTTCTCGACCGGTTCTAGTTCCTTAAAAAATAACTGTTGATTTAATTTTTATTGGCTCTGGTTTGACTCCCTGGTTCAATGTATTGTACAATTGTCAACTGATATATTGCTTAGTTCAGCAGTTCTCAAACTTTTTGAATGGCATACCATGACAACAATTTCTATAATTTTTACTACCACCAAGATAATGCTGAATATTTACTATTTCGATACCTTTTACTGGTCAGCGGGGACCTAATAACAGAGACTGTACCGCTGTCTGAGCTTAGATCAGTGTTCCCACCCCTCCAACCACAGTTTAAATCTTCTTTACTTTTGGATAGACTTGATTGTGTTATATTTATAAGATTTGATGAAGCCCTATCTTTTTATGACTTTAATTATTTTGTTTAGTTAGGCTTCTCACAGCGTACCACTGGGAATAATTGTACGTACCACAGTTTGGGAACCGCTGGATTAAGTGATTTTGATTCTTAAGGTCAGGTTACTTCTTTGAAGGTGATTACAGTTAGAAATATGTGTATATAAAAAAATATTCATAAAGACTGAATAGATTGTAAGAATATTAGTTAGCTTATACTTTATTAAGTTAGTTTTATTCTATAACTTAGTTTTATAATGATTTAACTTTGAAACAATTTTAAGCTAGACAAGGGTTTTAATGCATCACAGAAAAAACGTAATTGTTATTAAAAGATCCAATACTGGGAATATCTTGAATTTCTGTTTAGAAATTTGTATATGCCTTGTTTCAGTTGTTTTGATGATATAAGCTCATTTGAAAATGTGTATTTGGTGTCAAGAAAACACTTTAAGAGGTAACTTCTTTATCTTTATGATTGCAAACAATAGTGCACATAGGCTTTAGACTTGTAAAAGTCAACTTTTACTTTATCCATGATTAAATAAACTTTGGGTTAACTAGTTTTTTTTAAGCACTGTGTCTTACTACCTGTTCAGTTTATATGCTGGTTAAATAGTATATTTTACTTAAAATAAAAACATTATTTGATGTTTATATTCCATTTATTTTAAAAAGTGTTTTAATTTGCTTTCCACCTATAACAAGATAAATTCCTAGTATTACTTAGATACTTACTCAAAGGTATTAGAAATTCAAAAATTTGTTGTCACACTTAAAGAAATACGCCACCTATCCCTTGCTTTAGCTAGTTCTATCCAGTCCATCTCATTACACCCAATACCTATCTTGATCTAATTCTATCCAATCCACCTCATATCCTATCCTGAACTAATTCTATCCATTCTACCTAATTACATCCTATCCCTATCCTGATTTAAATTTATCCAATTCACTTCATTACACCTTACCCTATCTTGAGCTAGTTCTATCCATTCTACCTAATTACATCCTATCCCTATCCTGATTTAAATTTATCCAATTCACTTCATTACACCATATCCATGTCTTAAGCTCCTCATTACACCATTTCTCTCTCTGATCCATTCCAATGTTATCCTCCCACCTGCTTCTAGGTCTTACCATTGATCATTTTCCTTTGGGTTTACGAGTCAATAGCATAAACAAGGTTCTAGATTCTTCCATTTGAGCTGCATGTCCTGCCCGCTGTAATCTGGGAGATTTGATTGCTGTGCCCTAACAATGTTTAGTAATTAGTATGGTGTATTTAGCTCATCTATATGTAACTTGCTCCACAATCCTCATCACATTTTGAATCACACATTTTCCTAAGCACTTTGTTTTTGAACACACACACATGCAAACTAGTTTTCAAATTTAATGCAAAGATCTGTTGTCAACCAATTCTAAGAATACATAATATAACCTAGCGTTTTTTTGTGAACTCATCCATTACCACTAGTGATATATGGTAACAGCAACTGTTATTTTAAAATATCATGAGCTATTTGATAAATACTGGTAGGAGTTTTCGAATGCCACTGTATTAATATATTATTTTATTTCATTTTTTATCCGCTTCGGTGGCCTCATGGTCTAATGCGCGACTCTCACCAGCCAGTAGACTAGACTGCCGACGATGAGAGGGATATCGAGGTTCAAATCTTGGTTAGGTGTACTGAGTGTTTTTCCCCAAAATGGTTTTTCAATTTTCCTCCACATAAGTGTGGGTACACTTCTTTGAAATATATTCTTCCTAATCCCTAACTCATTAGTGTAATCAGTGAATAAGCATATAGCCTGAACAGGTAGTAAGAAATGGTGCAAAAAATATTTATTTTGTTTTAAAAGTCACGGCTTAGAATGTTTTTCTTTCATATAAATGATAAGGTCTTACCTTTAACTCAAAAGATTGCTTGGTTGTTTATCAAATTAATGTAATGATTTCATTCCAGTTATTTTCAAATATATTATATTAAAATACTCTGCCACGCTTTGTTATTATTAACATCTCACAGTTGTCAGAATATGTCCTTATTCCTCTTTCATGCATCTCTTTCCTTGTATAAAATCATAACTTAATTAAGAATTTTGATCAAATAAAGCAATTCACCTAATGTCTACCATACTCAAGTAGATGTGCGACACTCAATGTCCTCAAAAAGTGAATAATTTTATTTCCTCCACATAATTTTGAAATTTTTATACTTGTTCTACGATGCAAATCGGATTCCAAATATTTTCTTCATTCGAGAAAATATATTGGGAAAGATTTGCCAAATTTAGTATGCACGTTGTAAAATTAAAAAAAAAATTGTTTACTGTTTAAATATCTAAATTATAATTTGTTTTACAGGCAAATTTGGGTCAAAATGTACAGCTCATATCTATAAAATGAGCATAAGTTTATTAATCTATTTGTTCTTTCAAGACTTCAGGAGTACAATTGCAGAAATAATTAATTTAAGTTTAGACACATTCTGAAAGAATTGTTAGGTATACACTAAGCACATTAACTCTATCACTAAATTTTAATTATTTGTTAGGTATAAAAATAAAATTAAGAATCATTCTCATAAACTTACAATTACTAAATTGATCTTCTTTTGCATAGTTAAATTTTATGATGCTAGTAGGTTAAAACCGTGTGTATGTCTGTATAGTATTCAGTGCACCTGGCTACGAACGTAGGGATCCCAGATTCGATTCTTGGCTGGTACCATAAGTAAGTTTCATGAAAGGGAAACTATCCCAATTGTCACCAGGGATTGGTTAATTAGGCTTAAGCTATGTTTTAAGTGTTTCTACTGGTTCTACACCCTCATATGCACTATCACCATCACCTCATATGGCCATGGAAAAGCTCTGGGCAACGGTACAGTAGTATTGCCTAATTTTTCTACAAACTGGGCTACAAGGGATTCAATTCAGACACATATATTAACAAACACTCGTGTACTGAAAATCTTTATACCTAAAGTTGATTACTCCTTTTTTTTTTGTTGCAATTGCAGTATTGATATATATGGCGACATAAAAAAAGTCCAGTTAAAATATGAATGCTGTCATATCCATGTGCCATTTCTGTGAGTTGCATGGACCCAGTGTTGTGTTTAGCACACAAGCTTTTCATGAACACGATGGGAGACTGCCGGGTCTTGAGCAGGGAAGACCCCATAAGAATTTCTACGGAAAGGAGGAGTGCCTTAAAGCAAGTCCAACTATGTTCAACACATGTGAGGTACTTAAATAAGGCTTTGTTCACATTAGATGCACACTTGTGCAGGTAAACCATGTCCAAGCTTACATGAAGAAACATTTTAGAATATCTGTCTAGCCAAGTATTAATGTGCCGGGGTTGTTCACACTGAGTGTTGGTTGAATGCGCAAACTTGCACAAGTTGGTGCACCTGCCACTGCCAGATCAAATATTTTTGTTTTCTTTGTGCACGCCTGTATATTGCATGACGTTTGGCTGCTGTGTACTAATTGTTCACCCATTCTTCCCACCATCAAACATACCACTTTCCATCACAAATTGTTCTTATCAGATAACTCCATCTCGACAACTTGACTGGAAGGGGTTAATTCCACCTGTTTGCATTCAGTGGGATCACTCTGTGCATGCACAAGCTGCTTGCACATCCTTGAACAAGCAAATACTTGCGCAAGCTTGCATCCAATGTGAACTCAACCTACTATCAGATGAAACAAGATTTGCTGTTAGCTCTACATATTACCTGCTCCAGTGACCGAATGGTCTGTGTTAGATTGGCCTGCTGTTAATGGGGAAATCAGATTCAGAATCCCGGTTGGGTCTACTGAGGGTGGCCTTTCCTAGATGGTTTCCCACTCTCCTTCCACACAAATGCAGGTAAATTACCTTTAAAATGGTCCTTTCCTCATACCAACCTCATTATAATAATTATCATATATGCGTATAACCTGAACAGGTAGTAAGACACGTTGATAAAAAAAACGACATATTTTAACGTATGGCTTGACACTTGTCACTATAAGAATTAATGCTCGGTGGGCTTTGGGTTCAAATAACTGTTTCTAGGAGATGCGTGTCGATATGTCACTCTAGTATACGTGTTGCCTGGCATGGCTATACTTGCTCCTTGGTCACCGCAACCAATATAACATAAACACCAAGACACATTATTTATTTGGATGACCTTAAGCCACTCACTTATTGACTAGATCACTTTTAAGCTTAGTACACACTTGGAAACATTTACCCAAAAACCTTGTCCGCAAACATGTTACTCTTGTTTCAAATTTTAATTTTTTTTAGTGTTTTCATAAACAGTTTGCAATAATTTTTTCATGTTTCCTTTACGTTTCCCAAAGAGGAAATAATGTTTCTTGTCATCCATTTCAGATGGGTTACAATAAATATTGTTTGCCAACATTGTCGACGAGAAGCAATGTGGGATAGGCCAGTCGTTCACTATCCTGGGACCAACCATTTGCTAAAATACTTAAAAATCTGTAGAAGATTTGCGGGTGAAGTTTCTAAAACCACTGTTGTCTTCAACCTTCAGTTCTTTCAGAAGCTTATTTGCATAGTTTGAACACTTCATAGCTATGCACAAAGCACAAGCCATATCAGCATCCTCCTCGGCCAATATCTTCTATACTCGCCTGAATTTTGGGTGCGAAACAATGTTTAATCATTGACGTATCGACACGGAACAATGCTTTCGAGTGTGTAATAGGTTTTATAGAATATTCAAGTAGTGTGGCCACCCTAATATATAACAAGGCTTTGCAGGCTGGCTGCAAATTTGGCCGTGCTCTTAAGCTCATTTGAAATCAAAATAAACTTATATATAAGTATATTTAAGAAATAATGCGTTCACCCTCATTATTCTTGAAGAACTATCAGTCATTTCAGATTAAAGTATGTTTATTAAGGTAACTAGTAACCTTTGTTTACCTTGAAAGGTAGTAGGCTTACCTTTCATTATTTTACCATGGTGTAGCTTATTAGATAAGGCCATAGTGTAGTCTGTCAAGGTAATAATGCTGCCATTCAAGATAAACTGAGTGTACCAATGCAAATATTGGGAAAGTTCTATAACAAAACTCTGGCGATTCCAGAAATCACAGTAATTTTTCCACAAATAATAAAATGCTAAAAAATACTCAAACGTGATAGGCTCAGCCAAAAAGTAAAGTGCTATAATCTGAGACTCTCTATGTTAAAGGCTTGCCAATCCTTGACGTCTAAACCCTATGGATACATCAGCAATGACCATGACAGTCGTGTCAGCTACTTGAGCACCCAGTACCCTACAATTGGCGAGGTGGCAGCACTGGTGCGACAAGCGTGCATAAGGAGTTTAAGCTGTGAGGTAAGACAAGTGGTGTTGTGGGATGTTAAGACAGCTCCTGAAATGATACGGCTCTTAGTAATTTATACATTCTAAACTTATATCTTATAATTTATTTATTTTCTAAGTTAATATGTTTATTTTATATCTATCTTGTTGATTTTATCTCACTGGCTAGCGACTTTTTAGGTTTTAGTACTCAATTTGTAGGTTGGCAAAATCTTTAAGTTAGTATATCTGTTTATTCTATTAAGAAAAAAATTGATAATTTTCTGCTCGAAGATTTTTTTTTTTTTTACTACCTAACACCCCTTTAAGCCAAAATGGAAGAGTCTAACCGAAGCAGCTAGAAAGCAGACAGATAAACTGATGATTCACTTGGCTGGGACATACTAACAAGAGTGGAAGTGTTACTGTCCGTTTGAAAGTTTTCTTTTGTAATGAAGTGGCAAGTCATACTTTGTTATAATGTACATACATACATACCTAATTATGGTGTTCCCTAACAAGTTAGGCAAGAAACTGTGTATACAGCTCAAAACAACTCTGTACTTAATCCATTCCCACTAACTTTCTCCAAACTTCCCTGTCCTTGCATACTCCCTTCGCTTCAACAACATTCATACACCGAGTCAAACATGCTCTTTTATTCTTAAAACTATTAATGTTTCTCTTTTGTACACATTCATCTCCAAGATTTAACCACGTCTTACATGGCCTACCCCTTCCTTTAGACACCCACACTCTACCTTCTTATATTATCTTTGTCCACTCATCCTCACAATATGTACAAACCAATGTGTATAATTTACATAATTTTATATGTTCGAGTTAAGCAAGATAATGAGAGTAATATGAATTTTTCATTAACTGTAATCTTTTATTTGTCTTAAATATATTCCTTTTTTAACCAACTAAAAGGAATGTAAAAAGAAACATAAGTGCAGCGAAAAGCTAGTTTGCCATGCAAGTAACTATATCCTAGTTCATCCTGAATAATATTCTTAAATATTTTGAATTAATTTATTAACCTCCCTGTCTTCAGCATGCTGGTCTAACACCATATTTATGACTTATACCATTTGGCCACTGATGCGAGGTATTTAAACCTCAAGCAACCCTTATATAAATTACATCAGATTGCTTCCAAGAAATCGGAAATACCCCTTTGCTACCAGTGTATAGCTCATAATTGCACATTACACCCCAAAAGTAAATAAAAAAGAAAACACTTAAACAAATTTGTAAAATATATGCATAATAATATAGTAATTTGCAAGGCATTTTTCAGAGGTTTTTTCCTTCTGATGTTGTCAATCAAAGACCTGACCTCTTACACACCACTTAAAATATTCTCTGCTTAGGTAGCTGAGATAGTGCCATACAGGTGTTGCGATTAAGTTGAATGTTAATAAAATTGGTAATAATACATGAGTTTAGGGGAATGAATACAAAACTACTTTCTATAACGCTATACATACATAAGCTTGTAAACATAGTTTGAAGGTTGAAATTTTCCTTTCTGATTAAGTCCATAAATCCACATATTATGGCTGTTCCTAAAACCTAAATGCCTGTAAAAAGAAAGTTAACTGTCATAGGAGCCTAGAAAGGATCTGTGTGAAACGACTGAATGAATGAATTTAATAAAGGTGTCACAACACAAATTGTATTATAATTTGTATTTTCCTCCTACCTTGTTTGTTCTCCTACTGACGGTCAGCTCCACCCTGTAGCGTTATAAACCCATTTGGTTTCTCCATTTAGGAATTTCTGTTCAACCCGCTTCATTGGCCGAACGGTTTACGGCATCACTCTTGTGTTAGACTGGCTTGCTGATGACGAGATCGGGGTTTGAATCCCGGTCTGGTCTACTGGGGGTGGTTTTTCCCAAACGGTTTCCCCATTCTCCTTCCACACAGACTACCTCTTAAATGCTTCCTTCCTCATCCCTGCCACCATTAAGGTAATTATCATATATACATATAACCTGAACAGGTACTAAGATGTGATGATAAAACATAAATTAATTATATTTGATTGTTTATTTTAGCACCTTGACGAATATTCCACAATACACATGTTTAATGGAACTACCATGGTTCTCTTATGAGTCAATTATCGGCAAGAGACCCATCACATGACCTCTCTTGAATGCAAGCAGAAGCATTTTAATTTATTTTGTGTATTAGGAGTATTTTCAATTGTGTGTTAAAAAAAATTCAATATTTGGGAATGTACACAGGTAACCCCAGGCAGGGAGGGCCCTCTGTATTTTGGGGACAAACTTAGAGGCCATGTGTTGAGTCACACATTCTCCTTGAAAGACGCCCAAGCGCGGGGATTTCAGCGCTGGTTCAGTATTATCGTGCTCATGAAAGATAAGTACTTTCTACTCAACTCCTGGCCCTTCCTTGTTGACAACATCACAACAATAATAACAGAACTGCAAGAGCGGGCCAGCAAGGTAAGCACTAAGAAAGCTACTTATGATCGTTGAACATTTATGTTGAAAGTTTAATGTGTTGGTTGATAATTTTCAACCATCGATGATTTGTACCATGTCCAAAACATTGTTTATTTTAAAAATAGTATTTATTTTTAGTCTATATAAATATTTATAAATACAATTGTATTTCATTTATAGTTACAGGAAGTTCTCCTATAACATGGTAGTTGCGTTCTGGAAAAACATCGCATTATTGAAAATTGCGTTATATAAAACATTTAGTAAATTGGAATTATAAAGGTTAGGGATAGTAGATATTAAACAGCTTAATGAAAAATCACTTTCCGTTCATATTTTGACATGTTCTTTAGTTCATTTTGGCTATATATTATTTACTTTATTTTTTGAATAATAGCGTCAAAAAATTAAATAATAAGCATTAAAATGTATAATTAATACATACCTTGATTACATAGATCAGAATAAACAGTAAAGAGGAAAACAATCTTGTAAAATATTTACGATTACAGCGCTAGTGGTGGATAATCAAGGCACTAGCGCTGGGAATCACAGAAACCAGCACTCGTGCATGTGATCTATGCAGCAGAAATGATGAGAAAACAACGCAATAGATGGAATGACAGTGGCCTGCTTTTGGAAATCGCTTAGTAGCCTTCTTAGGGGCACGTTATCAAAAAAGTTAACCCTATTTTGCTGATTGCGCTATATCTAAATAGCATGGTGAAAATACACAATAAAGGAGAACTACTTGTATTTAATACAGTTGAAAAAATAAGAGATGCTTTAACTATAAAACATCAAGATTTTTCATACATTGCCCATCCCAAGTATATATAAGCTCTTAAAACGCTTTGCACTGACAGACCACAATGTGCCTTATAATTACAATGGGGTTTTGAGTGGGGATGGGCCCTCAAATTCTTAAGAATATTCAAAAGATTCGAGAAAATCTTGAATTTGGGATTCAAATCCTTAAAAAAAATCATATAGAATCGTCTTCATGTTTTTCATAAAATTTTGGTTCCCCTAAAATGTATTTAGAACATACCTCACCTGATTAAAAAAATTAGTTAAATTCTTTTAAATTTAGAAGTTATTTGAATTTCTTTTTAATCATATCATAATGTCATTCTCTTTGTAAGATTCAAAACTTTTCTCCAAAATATTATTTGATCTATTTTAATGACAATAACTTAGAAGCAAAATTAATACATGGTAGTAAATTCTAATACTATATCATTTCTAAAATCAATTATTGTTGATGGTCATCATTATTAATTCATAAATCTTGCGATTGGTTTGCTGCATATCACCACCTTTGTCCATCCTGGGCCAATTTTTTTTTGTCAACATCTTTGAACCTTCTTCTGCCGACATCATCTGATACTCGATTCATGTATTATTATTATTATTATTATTAGCACCGCGTCTTACTACCCGTTCGGGTTATACGCACTTACGCTAATGTGTAATGGTAGGGTGATTGTGAGATGAAATGGAGCACCTACAGTTTAACGTGGGATCCGAACCACGGTGGAGCCCTGGCATTCCCCACATTCACAAGATGTCTTGTCAGAGGTGAAGGAAAGGTTTGGCAATCAGATAAATCTGTGCCTGGACCGAGGATTGAACTCCGGCCGCCAGCATAGAAGTCTTGACACCTTACCCCTAGACCGCCAGGTCACCGACTCGATTCATGTACTCCAGTCCTGGTGTCCCTCTTGAATTTCATCCTTCCACATCTTTTATAATTATCTTTCTCATTATATGTCCTACCATGTTAACTCTACTTTGCTGTAGATCCTACCAAAGTTTCCTTTCTTCATTTACTTTTCTGAGCACTTATGTATTTGATATCATCTCTATCCGTGATATTTTTAACATTCTTCTGTACCACCAGGTTTCTGCTGGCTGTTCATGTTGTTGGCAGTAAATTAATTCCTCATGTTGCGACAGTTTATGCGTACCAGGATAGACATGATTTGCTAACTCATTTTAAATGTTTTTTTAACTAGGCACTCTTTGATTTTTTGTTTTCACTGATTTGGTTTCTATGCATACAATTATTACATACTGATATAGGAAATGAGCAAGGTAGAATATTATATGAAATGTACCTGAATTTGCACGGGGAGAAATTGGGAAACCGTGAAAAAAAAAACTACCCTCAGCACACCAGAATGAAACTTGAACCCCTGACCTGTCCATCACCGGCAAAATACTAAACTAGCTTGGCATTAAAACAACGTACCCACGAGCTTGGGTGTCTATATTAATTTTATTATTTTGTTGTTTCTTTTTTCTAGGTAAAAATTTACTTGCTAATTTGTTGATAACTTTCCCAAAAATCTGGGTTATTAGAAACTTAAGTTCTTAATGATCCAGTGTTGTAATTTGTTCCATGGCAGGCGCATGAAGAGGAGCAATCGGCTTGCCCCCAGAGAGCATTTCGATTATTGACTGTCAATTCCCCAGACGACTCTTTCTTGAAAAAGAAGACACCCAACAAGTCATCACGACCAATCACGCAACTGACTGCTGATGAATTGGTCTTCCCTCGGTGAGCATTCACATGCCTTACACGTTATTTCATATTTGGCAACAAGCGTATAACACTTTGGCATCTCAAAATATTTTGTGTAGGAACATGCTACTTCTAGGCTTAAAAATGAACAGTGAAATATAGTTATTACATATCTAAATTCATATAATTTGTATTTTAATAAAAATATGTTAACATACAAATTGGAAAATATCAAGTTTAGGGCCACTTTTACAAATTTTCATAATTAATTTGATACTTTCAAGCTTAACTTATATTGTGATTCATTCTTATTCATATTCACACTCGCATCATCCATTGAAAAAACATACACATACATCAGAAATAAAGATTTTATAGATAAACAAACACAATAATAATAATAATAATAATGATTATACCACTACTACCACACTACTACACTAGCACCACGTCTTAATACCTGTTCAGGTTATATGCTTAAGTATTAATTATACTAATGGGTTAGGAATTGGGAAGGTTGGATGTAAAGGAAGTGAACCTCATTTTCGTGGAGGGAGAGTGGAAAACCATTTAGGAAAAACCACCCCCAATTTACCCGACCAAGATTCAAACCTCAATCTCCCTGTACTAGGCAGTCTAAAGCAACACGAAACAAGCGCTTTAGCTAACTACGCCACCGATGCGGGTCAGTTTATTAAAATGTATCCATCTTCCTGTTTCCTTCCAGCATTCTTCCTCCTTTATTTGCTTCCATTCCATCTTCTCTAACTCACATATTTGCTGTTATCTGCTCCTCTCATCCTCTTTCTTTGTCTTCTTTGTGGTCTATTTCCTACATACTTCATTTCCATTTTTCTTGCGATTTTTTTAAAATTCCATCATTACATGACCATACCATTTCAGCCTTGCTTCCAAACATTTATGTATGGCAGTAAATTTTAAAATGAAATCATTTATTTTTGGGGTGTATTTTCCTGTCAGGCTTCATCTCTGGTTCACATGGATCTTACGAGCTGGGTCAACTCGCATGGTCGAGTACGTGGCAGAGGGTTTGCCGACCATGAATGTTAGTTTGGACTGGGAGCAGCAGGAAGGTTAGTACAATTTGTCTTGTCATGACACAGCTTTCCAAGTCATATTGACTGTCATGACTCATGATTAGTTGGGTGAGCACATCAGTCAAGAGGCAAAGGGTGGGAGTAAAGAGGATATAGGAGGGCAGTAGGGAGAGTTGTTGTATAGGTTTTTAAGATACCTGCTAAGGAGAAGAGAAGCTTAAGGAAGGGCTGTAGTCTTTAGGGCGTACTGTTTCCTTTTTGTCACATATAAAGCAGAAACACGGACAATGGATGTAAGAGAGACAAGGAAAGTAGAGGCCATAGGAACTAAGTTTGTGAGAAGCATGTTAGCTGTCACAAGGAGAAACAGAATTATCAATGAAGTTATCTGGGAAAGAGGGGGGTACATGGGAAGTAGAGGAAGCAAGGCTGAGATGGGTTGGGCGTGTAATGAGGTTGTTGGGAGTACATGAGATAGTAGGGGAAGTAAGGCTGAGATGAACTGGGCATGTAGTGAGAATGGAAAAGAAGAGAATACCAAAGGAAATTATGGAAATAAATTATGTAGGAAGAGGACCACAATGGAGGCCAAGAAAGAGATGGGAGAAGCAGGTAACAGAAAGTTTGTGAGTGGGAGGAGAAAAATGAAAGTGATTAAAGGAAGAAGATTATGGAAGGATAGAGGAAGATGGAGGCATTTTATTAAACTGACCCGGCCACAGGCTGGAAACAGGTGATTATTCTAGTCTTAGTGCCCAGTATACAGTATTAAATGTCAGCAGCATAAACACTCTTAACCCATAGAAACCTAAAATGGACAAGCATTTACCTGGAAAGAGAATTTGAAACTACACTGTAGAAATACCAACCTCGATATATCCCTTGAATATCAAACCCTGATCTCTCATGTTGGTGTTATAGTAAGTGCAGGTAAACTCTTTTGACATAAAAAGTAATTAAATATTGTATAAATTAGAGGGTATTGCAATAAGCATTAGTATATTTGAACAACCACTTTGATAGTACTGTTGTAAACTATATAACATGCACTATAATTTTATAACAGTGGGAAATGATAAAAATAAAGAAAAAAGTAAAATAAACTAACACAATTTAATTCAAAATGGAATAATTTAGTGTTTGCATAAAGTTTATCCCCTCTTCTCTTTTTGTTTGATAAAGGCAACATTCCCGAAATATTACTCAGTTTGTGTTAAAATTGCATTGGGTCCTTAAACTGCAAAAACTTAATTTTAAAAAGATTTCTTAAGTGCCAGAATGTAATTTTTTTTCTAATAATTTTTTATTTAATTATGGAAAAAAAAAACAATCTTTTTTTGAAGTTAAAAACATATATATACTTAGATAAATCTGGAAAGTTCTAAAATTGTAAGATGTATTATGTATTTTTTTACAGTACGACAAAATACGAGGTTATTTTTGAACCTTATTTTCTTAATACACACATTAAATGGCTCAAGCCACTCTGGTTTTAAACGCCCCATATGTGTATTGACAAACACCTTTATGTACTTATATTTAAGTTTAAAAAACAAAAACTTTTATCTGCTTTAAATTTTCTCCCCCATATTTGCATTTCAGAAACAGCAGAGGGCTTCACGGTTATATCCACAACTCCGCTAAATACTTATGTCAATGAGCTGGAAGCTAGTTCCTCCTACGAGGTCACCAAGGTTTTACTCTTTGTAGAGAATGTCCGTGAGTTTCGCCAGCTCTTGGGTCATGAAGGATTTCTGTCACTGGCTTACAACTTGATGGTGGGTCACCAAGTGGTGGTGAGGGGATGTCCTTCCGAACTGGTCACCAGTATCATCAAGTGTCTCAAGGTAAGACACATTTTGTCATATCACTTAAACTTTTATAGAGACCTCGAATTCTGGTAAATAAATTATTGGATCTTTTTAAATAAAAACTTGAACATTACAAATAAAAAGTATGTTTGAAATAGAGTACCATGCTAAATTATGGTTAAAATCAGGAGGGAAAAACAGCACATTTACTTTAGTGAGACTAGTAGAAATTGTTCATATAGAAAACTTAAACACACAAACACATTTTTAAGGACAAGCTTTCACTGTCACAGACAGCTTCATCAGGTCGAGAATAGACTGATGCTCGCAATGATCTATGCAGTGAAATCATAACTGAAAAACAATCAGCCGTTGACAGCCAACTTTGCTGTCCAATCAAGAGCATTGATGATCATCTAATCTCTTGACCTGATGAAACTGTCTGTGACAGTGAAAGCTTCTCCTTAAATATATGTATGTGTGTTTTATATAAACAATTTTCACTCCAATAAAAATAAGTAGGGCTGGGCCGATGCCGATTATTAATCCGATCATCGGCCGATTATTGCATAACCGGCGATTCCGATGATCGGTGTTTGAATCTCCGATTATTTATGCCGATTATTCAAAATGTGTGGGTATATTTTAAGTCCTAAAAAAATAATATTTTATCTCTGCTCTCTCGTATGTGATCTTGGAATAATTAGCTTGTTCTTAGCGACTTAGGTCTGAAATAAACAGCACATCCAACATTCCAAACAAAATATATCAAAATAAATATATTTACCATAGGTCTTTTTCCAATTTATGCACGTTATTAGAAATAAAAATACTCACAAGTAACAAATCTAATAATCATAAAATAAAATATTAGCAGATTGGTGTTGTTTTATTTAGATTTGTTAAAGATGCCCAAAAAATGAAACATCGGATGTAATAATCTCGCACATACGCACATTTTGTTTTAAATGGAAACAGTTTTTAAA
>CABFOV010002192.1:46268-91102 GCA_902141375.1 Timema poppense
GTATTTAGAAAGAAAAAAAGAGGAGGGAGGAAGAGAAAGATATAAAAAAAAGGCACTTTAAGGCTCCCATTTGTAAAATAGGCATTTATAGGCACTATAAAAACTATCACATTATCTTCGCAATCCTCGAAAATAAACACCTCAAAAGCCTACTTTTCAAAGCATAGGATCAAAAAAGGCATTTAGGGCAAAATCCGCCCCCTACTCATCACTGTCAGACATGCTATGAACAGCTGGATTCCTAAGATCTGGCAAATTATCATCACTAGTGATGTCAGAATCACTTTCATTCACAAAGTTGCTGTCACTGTCAATAGTATCTAAATAGTCTAAAATGTCGAGACATTTAGCCTAGAACTTGGACCAGCCATTCATTGCCTAGCTAAAATATTTCAACTATACAACACTAAAAAACTTAGAATAAAACAACGAAAATATAATAAATAACACATAAAATGAAAACTAGTAATTAAAATAATAGAAGCAAATTTGTTTGTATAAATAA
This sequence comes from Timema poppense, assembly GCA_902141375.1. Lineage (NCBI taxonomy): Eukaryota > Metazoa > Arthropoda > Insecta > Phasmatodea > Timematidae > Timema > Timema poppense. Next base: position 46,774 of record CABFOV010002192.1, read on the forward strand.
GGAAAAAACCATTAACTAGAAACGTATTCACACCACGATGTAAACAATGAGCATAACATATATCAACTGTTCAAAATAAATAGGTTTCTAAGACCAATGGTGCTATCTGTTGGAAACAGTAGGAAATAAACCTAAACATCTATAATACTGTGTGTGGTGCCACCTAGTGTGCCGAGTGTGTATTTTTTTGAAATAAAATAACAAAATTATCATTTTTTCTAGGTCCAACCATTTTATTAAAAATGGAGAAAGCAATAGAGAACTCTAAGCTATGCGAGAATGTGCTGCGTCGTCACTTCATATCACTGAAAGAGGAATGGCTAAAGTAAGTGGTCTATTTAAAACTTCAAAAGAAAGATTGTTAATGAGCTAAGTATAGTTATAATTTATATGTATAGGCTGCATTGTTGATAGTTTACCTTGTATACTTTGTATTCTGCATCTACTCGATATCATGAAGGGTTTGCGAAACTTCGAAAACTTTGACTCACCGATCTGTTCGACTTCCATTTGAAAGTAAAATTCTGGATTTGAAATTTACAAAGCTTCGCCAAATTTTTTTTTTAAGTTATCTATATATCTTTTCTTCCTGGTTTAATTGCTTTCATTCTTCTCCTCTCACTTGCTCATTTTTTGTTATCTGCTCCTCCCATCTCTTTCTTGATCTCCCTTTCAGTCTTTTTTCCTACATTTCCAACATAGTTTCTTTTTACATACTCATTACATGCCCATACCATCTGTCTTGCTTCCTCTACTATCTGTACTCTCTGTAGCCCTACTCTTGCCCGGATAACTTCATTCCTAATCTTGTTTCTCCTCGTGACAGCTAACATGCACCTCACAAACTTCATTCCCATGGCATTCATTTTCCTAGTCTCTATTACATTCACTGTCCGTGTTTTTGCTGCATGTGTGACAATGAGTACAAACTTCACACTCAACACTGCCTTACACTTCAAGTGCACTTCTCTTCTCTATAGCAGGTCTCTTACATACATATATTGCCTGATACAATTTTGTCAACATTATTTAAAGAGAACCTTTGCTGTGCTTCAAAAATGGAATTGAAACGAAACTGATGAATCAAAGTTAAAAAAGAAAAAAAAACTTCTTAAATTAATTTTTACATTTATAATTTTATTTTATTTCAGCATAGCGAAAGTAATCCATCGTGTTCATCAGGCTAATGGTCCAAATGAAGACATAGCAGAGCTACTCAGGTCCTTGGGGGCCCAAGATCATGATAAACTTCTACTAGACTTTTGGGCAACTGGACTCGTGACTCATCCTGGCGGCAATGGTCGGTAGCTCACCAAATCACTTGAACTGATATTTTCATTGCAAGCTACTTGAAGTGTGTGAAGCTTCAACTTGCCTTCGAAACAAATATCAGCTTCAACTTGGCTCCGAAATGAGTATCAGCTTTGACTTTTCTTCAAAAAAGATTCATACTTGAACAATCACTAAGTCGGCAATAAAAATATTGGCAACTAAAATATACTCAATTTATGGTCAAGGTTTAAGTTTTCAAATAACGGTCTTCCTATAAAAATCAGACTGTACCATCATAGTGTTTTTTGCTTAACGGTGTGAATAAATTATTACATTACATTTAATGTTTTATTGTTAAAACTATGGTACATAGTTAAGAGTAATTGTTTAAAATGATGGCCAACAAACTTGATACAAAGCTCTGACCGACTTGACAAGTTCTGTTGTGTGTCCTCAAAGCACAATTCCTGATGATTTCAGCAGAACTAAGAACAGTACCACACTAGTTGAGTTTGAGCTTCAAGCTGAGCTCGTCCTTTAAGCTTGAGATCAGGATTTCTGTGGACTCGTTATTTTCGAACTTTCACTTGATGTACTTGATAATTAATTTTTAAAACACAATAGTAAGCATAGGATATTTAATTGAGATATCATTATTACCACTTATAAAGCATTCGGTTAATAACGTAATAGAGCTTTAAAACCACTTTTGACTGGTACATTTATTCAATATTGTCATCCATTTTGAATCATACTTTATTGAAGTTGTTTACTTGTATGGCCATACAAAGCAATGGAAATAAAAATAGCTAAGTAGATTTTTTACTATTTGTATATGGTCACTTTCTAAAAAAATAATTTATGTTAAATTAAAAATGTAATAATAAAAAAATTTTGTATTAAGTGTTTTCAAACTGAAGTTATTTAAAACTCGTATTAATTAAAACATTTAGCTACAAAGCTAGCACTAGTTTAGATATCAAATTATGTTGGTTAACCTGTCTAAAATCAATGTTGATCTTATTTATTGCAATACATATTTTACCAAACTTACCAAATTTATATTAAAAGAGCATTTACAATGCGTATGTGAAACTTAATGGAAATGGAACACAATACGTGGTCATGCACGATTAAACTAAGGAATAATAAACGAAATAAGAAACAATTCAAATTTCTAACTGTTTATGATTCTTATATTGTAAATTAAGTTGCTGAAGCATATTTTGGGGAAATATTAACTTATTAAAATTGTAGTTTTGTTAACTTTTTATCAAGACAGTGTAGAAACACTACAATTATGTAAAGTGATAGTGAAAGTATAGTTAGGTTAGGTATAAATATAAACAAACACACTTCATTTCTTCTTACACTTTTTCAAACTTCCAGAGTTGATCATTGTTTTGAATTTTTGGAAATATTTATTTTTCACAGTAGCGGATTTAGGCTTAGGCCCGGGCCTAGGGCGGCAAATTTTGAGGGGCGCCAAAATTTATAATTGAAATAATTTATATTTTAATTACAAGCAATTTATTATTAATTCTATATTTAATTGTTATGTTAAAAAAATTAATGTTTAATTTATACCTGAATTAGAGTTATTATTATTGTTATTATTTTCATTATTTTATACACACACACATATATGTGTATATAATTAAATATAGAATTAATAATAAATTGCTTGTAATTAAAATATAAATTATTTCAATTATAAATTTTGGCGCCCCTCAAAATTTGCCGCCCTAGGCCGCCCTGTTTGTATATATATATATATTGTTACAAAAAAAGGGCGCCATATCTTCTCGGGCCTAGGGCGTCCTCAAACCTAAATCCGCTACTGATTTTTCATATAATAAAAAAGTAATATTTCTGAAAATTCAATACAATGTGCTACAGTGGAATTTTTGAAGAAATGGTAAGTGTACAAATGTTTGAAGAAATGGAGAGGAAAGTGTGTTTGTTTATATATAGGTCTAACCTATCATTTAGGGTTGACTTTCTTCACTATCCCTTACCTTATATTAATGTGCAGTGTGTCTACACCATCTTACTGTACATTTCCAAGCCATCATGCAATTATTCATTTTATTACTTTCTTAAAATAATTGTTTGTGTAATTTTAATGTCCTTAAAGACATAAGTGTTGAAACCATTTTAATTATTTTTTCTACTAAGCCCTATTTTATTTAGTGTTCTTATTTTTTTATGTGTTATTTCTAAATTAAAAATTGATATTTCAATTTATTAACTTTTTTCCCTAGAAGTATTTATATTTATAAAAAAAAGTGTCATTCATAATTTAAGAACATGTGTTTTAGTTTATTTTTTAAATCTAAAATTCTAAAGATGTGATAAGTGGCCAATTTACATTTTAAACAAACAAATATATACTCATAACATTTTAAAATTACGAAAATATTCAAACTAGACTTGAACTCGGGCTTTTAGAAATACTCGACTCGAATGAAAAAACCCAAGCTCACAGACCCCTCCCTACCTTAACACCAACCAAGATTGTTGATTATTGAAAGGAAACATTTCCAACCCATGATTACATAACAAAAGCAGTTTGTTTTGACATCTCTTATAGTGCCACAAAGTTTTCTCAAGAGAGTTTGTATACACAGTATATTCTAATGTAGGGACCTTTAACCTTTTTACGATTACAGACCCCCCAATGGATTGCCCAATATAGATAACAAGGAACAGAACAGCTAAAAGTAAATCATAAGGATTTTATCATATTTATTTAAATGAAAAGGACAAATCACAAATACACAGGTTAACTAACTACAACTAGTGAGATGTTTGTTGTTTTTGTGCAATCAAAACAGCAATTCACCTCAATCCTTATTGCTAATGGTTAGGCTCTGTGAGTACTCAAGATTTCTAGCTTTGAGCTTCCATTTAATGTACAGTAATAATCCATTTTAAAACACAATGGTAAACATAGGCTATTTAATTTAGTTACTATTGAAATTTCCACTTATAAATCATTCAGTTACTTGACAAATTGTTGAAATTATTATAATTTTTTGTATTAACATAATATAGCTTTAAAACTACTTTTGTCTGGTAAACCTATTCATATTGTTGTCCATTTTGAATTATCCTTGATTGAAGTTGTATACTTGTCTTGCCATGACAAAGCAATGCAAATAAAAATAGTTAAATAGATTAATAAATAATTGAATGATTATTTTTATATTAAGATAGTAATATATTTTAATATTTTATATAATATATATTTTATATAATTATTTTATATTTTAAGATAGTAATTTCTTTTGAATAAAAAATTTAACATTGCTAATATATTATTTTGAATGTTTTCGAATTTAAGATATTTAAAACTTGTATTGATTATTATGTTTAAGTACAAAACTATAAGTAGTTTAGTTACTATTTAGTTATAGAATTATGTTGTTTAAACTTCTAAAATCAGTATATTTTACCAAACTTACTGCATTTAAATTAAAAATAAATTTACTATTTCATATTGTTTACTAGATATATTATTTTGGCCATTTTATTTGAGTCACGGTCACCACTTTCACAATACAGAGTGCTCAGCTTTCATTAATTACTGATACTTTTTCAGTTCTAGTCACCGCGGGTGACGGTACCCAAAAAGTATCTGTAAAAAATCAGTCAATGATATATCACCCATCCACATAGCTGTCTTATTAAATGGTGTCTATTAAAAAAGACTCAAAATCACAAAAAAATATTTAAGTGTTTTACTAAAAACTAGTATAATAAAACAGTGTAGAAACACTCTCCCTCCATTTCTTCTTAAACTACTATACCACTACACTTCTACATTTTTTTTGAATTTTCGGAAATATTACTTTATCATTTGAAGACACATTGAAAGCAACAATGTGTGTCTTCAAAATGATAAAGGAATATTTCTGAAAATCCAAAACAATGTTGAAGTTGAGAACTTAAGACAGTGGGAACTGGCCCACCAATGGACTACCAAATAAAGATTACCACCAGGCTTCAACAGAAGATAGTTTCTTTCTTTCTATAAGATTAACATTTTTCAAATCATTATTATTTTAAATAGGCCTATATAAACACTAACCATATCCAAGAAATTTATTTTTATTCCCAGAAACAGTTGGCACAATGAGTTTCTAACAGTTTTTCTTTTAATTCAAAATGTAGTAATCCAGCTTTTGTGTTATTTGTACTCTTTCTTCTGTGTGTTTGATAAAGGCAACAATGCCGAAATATTATTCTATTTGTGTTCAAATGTGTGAGACTTCCTTCTACTATATTCTATAGAAGACAAAAAAAGAAAACTGTCACCTACGTGCATTGGATTCGTTCCACATTTTTCCTCTTTCCCTTGGCGAACTTTCTTCATCAAACTAACTCTTAGTAGTTTATTTTTCCTTTTTTAGTTTTATCAATTTCATTTATAGTGTTATGGAACTAGGACAGTAGCAGCCGGAGGGGTAGTGGCAGGACTAGAGTAGGCTCTTGTTTCCAATTTGAGGTAAAGTTAGATAACAGACGTAAACATACAAAAGGACTGTTTGTTAATATGACTGACTCGGGCTAGTGACTTTTTTTAAACTTAATTATGACAGACTACATCACATCTCGTACTTAATAAAACTCAACAAAACTCCAGGTTGACTATTTTCAAAGTTTTTATCTGACAATACCTTCCTGACAAATAGCCCACATGGTAGGGACCGGATATCGCCAACATGATAAAAATAAATTAATTTCTTAGGGGAAACACTTCAACACAAGAGAAAAAACATTAGATTACAATTCAACAATTAGTTCTCCTAAGAATTTATAATTTTAAGAAAATATATTTTTCATACTTCCTCAGATTGTTCAAATTAAACTCTTTACATATTATAACAATCAACAATGGTTTTATTTATTATTTCTATTGCACATTACCATGGTTCCAAAACAATTATTATTTCCTCCAAACAATGTTGCCTTATAAATCAATTTATAAAATATATAATCTGATAGATAAAAATATCATTTGTTACAATTCATAACACTGTACATTCAATCAATAATTGAGCTTCAAACACATTTTAATAACAATGTCAAATAAGTCTTTTCCTGCTATAAAAATAATATAATTCATAACACTGTACATTCAATGAATTGAGCTTCTTACACATTTTAATAACAATGTCAACCAAGTTATTTTCTGCTATAAAATAACATAAGTACAAATAATATAAAACAGCTTTATATGAAACATCTGAATATATTGTTATCATTTTTACTCAGAAAAAAACCAATATTAAATGTGACAAACAACTAAACTAATTTTTCCCCAATCTCCACTTTTTGAAATATTGAGTAAAAAACTAAGAAATAGTGAAAATTTAAATTAACCCTAGCTTTCTTTCTAATTTATTTACTGTTAATGTTTTATGGAGGTTGATGTAAATGTTTACATATACACTTATTACTTTTATACATGAAAGAGGGTACAGAAAATTAACTACCACAAAATGGTTTTCACATTAAAAAGTGGAGCACAATTCATACTTTTTACTCTGCTTCCACTGGACAAAGTATTAAAACTTGCTTATTTGGGTTCACTTAATCTCACAATTATGTAAATAGTTAGGCAAATTAGTTTGAAAATAACTTATCTACACACAAAGAGTTGATTTTGACGAAAGTAAGCCATGTAATTTCCTTGGCATTTTATTTATAAGATATACAGATTTTATAAGATAACGTAAAATGAGGTTATTTTTCACTAAAATTTAAAACCATACATTATGAACGTTTAATCTCTAGTTTCTGGTAGAAAACATAATATCTAGAAACTTGCATATGCATCACCCATGCTTTCTACAAGAAACTTAAGATTTTATTCCATGCTGATGTTTTAAGATGGTACGATTTACAGTATTTCAACATTTTGATATCATCTGATGGATTCTCTTTTTTAATATTACTTTGCTCAATACAATTTTATTCACATGTAATGTGTTTTGGTACCATATCAATAGCCTAAGCTAATGTTATAAACATTTAAAGTACATTTTTTTTATAAACTGCTAGATATGTCACAATTCTTGTTTTTATCAATTTCATCCTTTTTCCTGCATTTTTCCAACCTTGATGTAAAATGTTATTTATTTATATATTTTAATGTAATGTGGTTGAAATAAAACTAAAAATGTAGAGCGCCAGAAAAAAAAACTTCAAACAAATCAGCTACGTTTGATTGGCGCAAGATCACTAAAACTGAAAAGGTTATTTTGAGCGCATTTACAATTTACCAGTACTAAAGTGAACTTTGAGATCAGAAGAAGTCCTAAGAAGAGTGGGTGAGAAGAGAACCATTTTGAATGTGATTCTTCTGTACAAAGCAAACTGGATCACACACATCCTTAGGAAAAACTGTCTTCTGAACAATATCACATTAGGAAAGATTGAAGGAAAGAAAAACATTCTGGGAGCTGAAGGAGGGGGCTTAGGACAGGGCGCATTGGTGGTCAAGTTCACTGACAAAAGGAATGAACCTGTCTTAAAACAACACCAAATAGTAGTAATAATAATAATGTGATCTGCAAAAATAAATTAATATTGGCCACAATTAAAAATTAACCAATTCAGAATGTTGCCATTTTGTTTAAATGGCAGAACTTTCTTTAAGTGTAATTTGGAAGCTACGAATCAAGGTATGGAAAAATGTGATATTAAGGTTATCTTTCGACACCAATAGGAATCAAGAGATTGAGTTTGAAATCCTTATAAACTACAATACCTTAAAAGAGCTAGCTAATACAACACAAGTGAAACATTAAGAAACTCATTTTTTCTACAAAGTGATGTGAATGTTTGTGTGCTAATTGTATTTCACTAATAGTAAACACACTCCACTCATAAACAAAATGTTTTTCTTCATTGCAGGACTATGGCAAACATGTTTTTCTGATAACTTGATGAACACTATTTCTTACACACTAAGTAGGCAATGTATTGATCTTCTCAATGTTACCAACACACCCCTACAGTATGAGAGCACCATTATTTTGATCTTATGTAGCCTTGTGTATATACCCTCCGTTAATCATGTAGCAATCTTACCTTTCATGCATTATTCCAAAATGCTATAGCTTATAAGTAGGAAAGGGACTCCCAAACTGTTAAAAATATTTTATATTCGAGGAGAATGATAAAAAAAAGTAATTTTTGATTGAGATTTGCTTTAGAGCTTTATGACTGTGTATAAGTGGTTCAACCTCAAAATAATAAATATTACAAAGTTAATTTAACACTTAACTGATTGTATGAATATTGTATATGAATATAACAACAAAATAATCCAATAAGTTATCTATATTTTCTTCTATTCTATTCCCACCAACAGCCTAAATTGGAAGGCGTGTTTGTATAAACATTTGATGTTGTGAGTAGCGGTGTTGCGAGGATAGTTATGATGAACCAATAAACAAATAAACTAGAAGTGCTGGCTCGAAAAGGAGGTGTCGGCATACCGTAGCTAGAAACCAGGCCGGTCGCCCGGTTTATGTGGGAGGGTTTGAAGCCCTCAGATCTTAAGCTGGGAGGTCACGCAGGCTAAGTTGTCAAGTTCACCAAGTACCAGTCGAGGCTGCCGCTCAAGCCCAGGGAACCAGGTTCAACGATCGTGCAGGGACCACTTAGCTGTCAGTCAGACCATACACCTTGTTCAGTCACTCGCTTCTCTATATTCACTAAGTCCTTTGTTTTAACTTTACTTCTAACATCACATTTGTATTATAATAGTAGTATTAATAAACCTTTAAAAACAAAGTCTAACATCAGTCATGAAACCACACAAGTAGGCATATCAACCCCCTCCACCTTGCCTCAACCTTATCCTCAGTCAAAGACAGATCTAACATAGTTACACATACAAAAAAGGGGGAGGTCACACTATCATATTTTTATTTCCTCTTTTGTTCATAATTTTATTCCAAGATTCATATTCAACACACCTCTCCTTATTAGATGGTGTAATCCGTCAAGGTAAGACTATCGGGCTGAAAAAAGTGGACCGACAAGTACAATCAAGGCCCCTGAGCGAGGATTTGTTTGAGCATTTGTCGAATCTCTGCCAGTTCCCTAGAGTTGCTTTCCACCAGTTCTTCAAGATGACGGTTTTCTTCCCGGATTACGCCGACTATTTGCTCCTGTGAGAAGTTGTGAGGGGTAGGTTGTACCGGCAAGATTTGTTGATTAAGGCCAGCCAACTGTTGGCACAACCGGGTCTGTTCGCGCAGTAGGGCAGTCATCTGATAGCAAAACAACTAGTATTACATCATCGTCCATAACACTCTCACAATTGTCATATCATATTCCACTCATAGAAACTAGAGAGGGGTTGAATACACTATTTATTTAATATGAATCTTGAATCCTCAAATCTTTAAAAATGAATTTAAATAAAGCTATTTTGTTTGTCATGTCTATTACATCATATTCAACAAAGCAAACATTTGTTTTGTAAAACAATAACACTGCTTTGTCATTTTTTGCTATGTTGTTATTCTCCCAACCACAAGTCTATATAATTCCTCCAAACAAATGCTTAAAATTGTTATATCAAGTCATAGGGTCTTCTTAAGTGTATTTAAGATACTTTTTCGAGATTTTTATGAATATCAAATTTCTCAAATACCATACATTATAAGGGATTTGAAAAGATGAGCGGCCAATCCTAACTGAAAAATAAAATTAGTCAATTAGATGTCTTTAAAAATGTGTTTTTGTGTTTATTAGTGTTTTAGCAAAACAATTTGTACTTCAGTCTCACTCCTTTTTTGTGTGGAGGGAGAGTGGAAAAACATTTCTTAGTAAAACCAACTGGGATTTGAACCTTGATCTCTCAGTCATCGGCAGACCAGTCTAATGAAAGTGTGACACCTTAGACCATGCGACCACTGAAGCGGGTCCCTCCTAACTAAAACCATGATTCAAGCGAGTGCTCTTTTCCAAATAACCGATATATAGCCAGTGAGCTTTACATGACAAGTGATCAAATCTCCTTTACGAATCAATGCATATAAGATAGTTTTGTGTGTGAGAAGCTATCAAAAAACTACATACTCGTATCAAGTGGGGGGAGTAGCGCTCGGCATGAGTAAGCGCTATAGGGGGAGGAGGGGATTCAAATAATGCAGGATAGCACATTACAATAAACTGTATCGGGCGGCGTTCTGTGTTAACCCGAGTGGACACACGTACAAACAAACAACGATCATCAACTTTGATCGGTGAGCTTGGCTAACATGTACAAACACATTTCAATAAAAGGGTTATGTATGCTCTGCAATTAAAAATACTATTTAAATATAAGAAAGAAGATGGGTGATATTGTGACGTATTAGAAAAAGGGGGTTCACAAAAATGTGACAATGTGCAACAAAGGGGAAGAAGGCGTAAAAAAAACCTAAATATTAGCGTTATGTAGTTTATGGACAGCTCCTAACTGTGTATGTGATCCTAACCTGCTCTGTGATGGAGGCAAGTTTCTCTGCAGGTTCCTCTTCCAGCAAGTCCGCAATGCGGCGCAACTCCGAGACAATGTGTGAGCGTATCTCCTGGACCACCAGCATCTCTGTCTGCGCCTCTGTACACTCTAGTGCCTCCTCAGTGTGCACCTCAGTACTGCTGCCTAACTGTCGACCATACGCCTCTACCGCCAGCCGCAGAGTGCTGGTCTGCAGCTGTGCCCACTGGGGTGCATGCAACCCACACACAAAATAAACCTCATTTTTCACATTAAGACAACACAGCCAACAACAACAAATACTGCAAGTTTAGATAGTTAGCGCAAATAGAAATTTGCTAAGCATCACTATATTTAGAAAATAGTTGCTAATTAGATTTATTAGAACCTGTAAATATTATTTATCCAAGAAACATTAAATATTTGAACAAATTAATACAATACTTTAGCCAGCATGGGAATGAGGTTTGTGAGGATCATGTTAGCTGTCACGAATAGTAACAAGATTGGGAATGAGGAAAAAGACTGCAAGGGAGGCCAAGAAAGAGCTGGGAGGAGCAGATAACAGTGTTCAAGTGAGGAAGAAAATTGAGGCATTTTACTAAACTGACTCGGCCACAGGCTGGAAACAGTTAATGATGATGATAATTTTAGTTAGGACTCAAATTTTAAGTATGCATTTTCTGAACCGACTAATATGTCAGCACCTGAGAATTTCTATGAGCGAGAGAAAAAGGGCCTTCCAATTTTGTTTGATTTTTTTCCCCCACATACCTCCCAGGGTTCTTTTACATGCCACAATCAACAACCGCTTTACTTATCCTCTGAAGGAAGTTGTGCTATGGATTTTTATTGCTAAAGAAAAATGTGTTGACCTCAGCAGGGTTTGAACTCACAAATATCAGATCTTGAGGCAAGCACTTTACTAAAATACGAACGAAGTTGGCAATAGTATATAAATTATTTCAAGAGTTTTAATTTTATGTACAGCAACAAAACCAGTTGTCCACTATTAAAACAAATATAAATATATTTGAGGATTCATTAAAATTCTGGGTTGTTGGCATTTGATTCAGCCATTAATTATTGTTCTTGGGTAGCGCTGCACATTTTTAAAAGGGCATTTTAATTTGTCATACTTGCCTTATGATTTTAAGACTAATATTATGTTATGTAAGTGGTATGTGATAAGTTTAAATAAAAAGTTATTGTTTATGTTTTATAATGTATTAATACTATTTAAAATAGTTGACAAAGAAATACTAAATTAAAATATTAGATGGTGGTAAGACACAGCTTATCGGAGCTATAGACCAAGTAATGATTTTATTCATATTTTTTTTTGAGGTAATTTTTGTGCATCTGCTTGCTTTCCAATTAACCACCACAATGCACCAACCCTATTAAATATTATAAAGCGGCCCTAATACATGCGTGGGAAGGAGTCTTACCTGAGTGTCAGAGTTGCATGCAATGTGAGAGTCACCACACTCACTATCTAACCACAGCTTCCTGGATCATGCCGAACTATATGACCCACAAATATAACTGGGATATTGAGAAAATTACAAATCCGCTGTTCGCAAAATGCAGTAATTTGCACATTCTCAGTGTTAAATAATTTGTAGCCTATTACTCTATGAGCAAAACCACCAAAATGAAACAAAATTTGGCTGAAAGGTTAGAACAATAGCTAGAATATGGTGGCTACAAAACCTTTGTCATAACATTTTCTGACTTTTCCAGGCTTTCCAGACAACATAAAAAAAAAAGACAGTCTTTTAACAATTTTGCCTTGGTAAATGACAAATTGTCCGGATTACATTCGTCACATATTTTCGAAAACAATACAAACCAAACTGTTACAAAACATCAACATTATTTTGAGTTTTTTTTCCCTCAGTATTTAATGTTTCAGGTGACAGTTGTGTTCCTGTGTAAATGTGTTATAAAACCAAGCTTGTACAACCCTCTAATGTTACAACTGCCATATCCAGAAAATGCATTTTGTCAACAACGAAAAACCAAACATCTCATATCATGTAAAAAAAAAAAAATATATATATTACTTTTGGTGCAGAGTTAGTCAAGTATTCAAATTACCTGACTTTTCCTTGTTTTTGATTAAATTCCCTGACATCGAACCAAATGGCAAGATTTGTGGCAGAAAAATAAATTGGACTTCAAGATCAACATGATTTTGAATAATGGCAACGTTAACCGCATCAATGGTAGCATGGCTTAATACATCACTCTCATGTTGGACTGGAGTTTGGAGTTCGAATCCTGGTCGGGTGTACTGTGGGTATTTATTAAAATGTTTCCCACTCTCCCTCCCTATAAATGTGAGTATATTTCCACTAAAATTCTACCTACTTCATTAGTATACATATATAGATAGATCAAACAGATAGTAAGAAACGTTGACAAAAAATCCACTCGTAACAACATTTTTTTGGTTATTTAATTATGGTTTAATAAACGTATTTTGTTTCTTAAACTTAAAATAACACATTTTTAAGCATTCTTAAGTTCATTATTAAATTTTAGTTGAAATTAGTTGAAATTTACAAATTAACATAAATGAATTATTGATCTATTTGAAATACCTACCTATAGTCACTATAAATAGGTGAAATATAAAATATAACAGTCTTTAATGTTAAGTACGTTAATGATTTATCAGAGTATGTTTCAATGGTGGATGTAGAGCAAATGTAGCTAAAGTTTGAGAACATGATTTTTTTGTTTCAATGCAGGATCAATATTGTGGATAAATAATAATTTTAAGTTTCACTTTGTCTCACTTGTTAGTGAATGATTTACAAGCTATGGCTTTTATTATTTACAAATTTAACTCAAGTTATTAACAATTTAATTTCAAGCGTAGATATGTAAATACACTTTAAATGTACGTAGTCAGGATTTAAACCCCAACCTCTGATCAACACACACAAGGCCTAGATAGATATATACATTTTGAGCAGCTAAAATCATCGTAACCAAACCAGAAGCCATTCAAGAAAGGTGTAGTATTAAGATGATTAAGAAGCAGCATGCATTTAATCTATGTTGAAAATAGAGGTTATATTACTATTTTACATTAGACCTATTTATTTCATACTTAATATTCAGGTCTTTCATGCAGTGAACCCACTTCTACTCAATCCTTTTTTGGAGTCTTAAAAGTGTTTTACACAAATAAAACTTCAATATTCTAACAATTTATTACTTTCTTATCTGTTTAAGAGCATGTTTTTATAGTAGTGTGTCATTGTCAATATTTCTAGAAATTTATCTTCTTCTATTTTAATAAAAATGAAGGGTGACCTGGTGGTCTAGGGGTAAGGTGTCAGACTACTGTTCTGGGGGTCCGGGGTTCAATCCTCGGTCCCGGCACAGATTTATCTGATTGCCAAACCCTTCCTTCACCTCTGACAAGACGTGTATTAATCACAACTTGTAAATGTGTGGAATGCCCGGCCCTCCACTGTGGTTTGGATTCCACGTTAAACTGTAGGTCCTCCAAATCATTTTACAATCACCCTACCATTACACATTAGCGTAAGTGCGTATAACCCGAACGGGTAGTAATACGTGGTGATGATGATAATGATAATAATAATAATAAATGAAGTGTGTGTTTGTATGTCATGAGCATTGCATGAAATCTACCAGACGCAGAGGTCTGACATTTTAAATTTAGTAGTCCCTATACATAAATATGTGCACCTTGAAGTCAAAATTTTAATTAGATTTATTTAATTAATTAAAAAAGAAGATATATTAACACTGTAAGATATAGTTTACAGTTGTGAAATGCATGTTATGGTAGACCCGTTTATAATATAAACAAAGTTATACACGGAAGAAGGTACACATCCCCTTTACACTTAAATGTAGCAAGCTTACCTTGAAACGATAACACTATGGTTCAGCTTATAAGATAAGCCAAGGTCAAGGCAGGACTGCTACTTTTCAGGGTGAAAAGAGAGAATCTTCTTCCAGGTAAAATAAGAAAAGTTTTTTAAACCACCTTACTTTTAAGTAAAAGATTTTAAAAATCAAACAAAACAGTTGAATTCAAAGAAACATAAGGATAGTCGAGTTTTCTAAGAAAAATATTTTCTCTCTGTAGCTACACTATTGTTTTATAAGTAGAGATAAAATGTTTGAACATAGTGTAGTTTAATTTTATACCAATATGTTATGGCTTAAGTCTCAAAATTTCAAAATGAGACATCTCTTAAAAACATGTTCTTGAGGGAAACCTTTAAAAATTTTTAGGTATAAATTGTTAGGTAAATACTTACTGTTAGTTCTTTCATCAGTTCCTGAATTTCTTTGGTTGATCGATTCATACGTTTTGGTTTCAGTGCACTAGCTCTGCGACCATTATTTTTGGCATGGTTAAGACTGTGACTCTCCATGTAGTGACTAGAATGAAGTAAGTTGTTCAGACTTGACGATTGTCTCATTGTGTGGTTAACACTCCCACCAGAAAACTCGATGGTAGTTTGACTGGAACTGCTTAAACTAAGCTTATTAGAAAAGTTACTTGTCCGCCTGGGTTCGATATGAATAACACTTTCATCACTACAAAAACTAAACATGTTACTATAACTATTACAAGTCTGCATGTTACTGCTCCCGTCAAACACTGAATGTGACAAAGAATGTGGCGCAGACCTAACCTTTCTTACTTTAGGAGGACTGTCCGGGCCACTACCATCACTGTTCACAGAGTGAAGAGAGCTAGATCTACGCCGGTGAAGATCCTCTGTTACATCGTGAATACAAACTACAGGCAAACTGAGTCGCTTAGCATATCTGTCCTGGCCCCAAGCCTCAACGCTTGGCCAAACTATTTGTTCCCGTTCACTACTTTTCAATGGCACATTTGCACTTTTAAAATTTTTCTTTATAGTTTTGTTCTTCCTTTCATCTGGACAAACTAAATCATTTCTTAACACTTTGTTTTGACTTGCACTAGTTATGTTACATTCCAGGTCATTGCGTTGCACATGCAAACCATTAATACATCCATTTTCCAAACCATTAATTACATCAAAATGAGCCAAGTTTTCTTTTGTAATATTATTTCCTAAACTCAGAGAGAGGGTACTTTCATCTTCTTTATCGGCAACAAACCCGCTTTCTAACACACTATTAGTTCCAATCGCATCTTGTGCTAATGAAACTGGCCCAATGTGGGTGTCTGGATCAACCAACAAGTCAAAGTCTTGCTCGGTGTTGTGTAGAGCTGCCATCTCCTGGAGTAAATCAGGAACATCACCGTCTAGGAACCCACTACTGTCTGAGCGAGTCCTCAGGAGTTGGGAAGGGGTCCTCTCTTCCTCAAGGGTGTAGATCTGTTCAACATTACATACATATGGATAAATATATTATAATATTCTAAAAACTAAATACTTTTCTTACATAACCTTTAAAAAAATAAAAGCTCAGATATATTTTTGCCAAACTCATAAAAACAATTGATGCTCAAAATAATGATGATTAGTAGGGGTTTAGAGTCGAATTTAAGTAGTGTAGAGCATTATTTGTAGGGCTGTCAAACTAGATTCCTCGATTCTTACTGGTATCGAAAGAATCAATCTTAATATTACGATTCTTAGTTCTCAATAAAACTGGCAACTAAACAAAGCAACAACATTCAGAATGGTATAATCGATTATCTCCCATATTAGTTTAGATGCCATTTCACTTAAATGTTGGCAAATTGTAAATATACCGTATTGGCCCGAATATTGTACAACCCTGAATATAATATGATCCTAACATTTTGAGGTGTTTTACATGAAAAATAAATGGTCTCAAATATAATAGAACCTGACATTATGACAGTAACAAGAGGTAGAAACCTAACTTTTGACACACTTTTTTTTAAAAGTAAAAGTTAAGTGAGATTGTCAGAATACATGAATCAATTTTAAACAAACAATCGTATATCACACCTTGTATATCAAAAGGTAGAATATTTAGATTAGATTAAGATGGTCGGTCTCTTGTAATTATGTTTTTGTCACTTTTCAATTTTTAATGGTCTTTTTAGCACTTTGAATAAGACAAGTTTAGTAAAAATGGAACAAAAATCGATATAGTTAGTAAAAACAGAGCAAAAATGGTTGTATTTGGTTTAATTCAATAAATTTAGAGCATAGTTCGATATATTCGAAATATCGTTCCCAAAACTTCTTCCACTAATTTCTGGTGGCTCAATTATGGCAGACAAATTTAATTTTTTGTAAAATGTAATATGTGTTTTTCTTTCCGTTATGAAATCCGCAATATGGTGTATACATTTTGAGCTTATTTGGATTTTTTTGTTTGATATTCAGTTTTGAAGGCTTTTAATAACGAACATCTATTTTATTTGACATATTTACAGTTTTATTTGCGACAAACGTTATTGGCATAAGCAAATTTATTTTTACTTTTTATTAATTTTCTTACCATTTAAAAATTAAATGATCTTTACAATTGTTATCTGATATCTACAGTTATTATCTTATTTGTTTACTTGCTACGAGTATGGTACTTAAGTTTTATTTCCAATGTCATTAAGAAAAAACAGTGCACTTTCATTTAATTGAACTTGAACTTAAGAATTAGAATCGAGAAAAAAAGGTATCATGACATCTTTAATTATTTGTACAAGAAATATTTCCAGTTTAAATTCTGTAGTAGATACATGCATAAACCATAAAAATCTCCCGAGTTTGAGTATAGGCCTAATCATAATTTTAAAATGTTAAAAAGTATATTAAAACATGTTCTTAAAATATGAATGACACTAATTTTTATAAACAGTAAATACTTAAAAAAAAGTTAAACAATGGAAATATCGGTTTTTCAATTAAAAATGACACTTATAAAAACCACTAAAAAACCAAGAAAACTCAAATAAAAATCTAATTAAAAAACCAGCAATTAAAATTGTTTCAACACTTAGGTATGCTGATATTAACTCAATTAAACAGACTATGCTTACTATTGTGTGACAAGCCTACAAAACTTTTGATCTTGATCTCGAGCTTAAGCAACAAGCTCGAGTTCAAGTTCGAAATACGAGTACTCACAGAGCCCTATCTTTTAGAATTAAATTTCTCTTGTGAAAAATCGTATAACTACAAAAATTCAAAATTACAAATGGATTAAATATAATTTTGCATTTAAAAAAAATTAGACAATAGAAAATGTTAAGGACTCTTATTTTTTATGAAATTATATCCTAAAATTGAATAAAATTAATCAAAGTTGGAATTTTCAAGAAAAAGATTGAATATTCTAAAAGCCCGGATTTTTTGAGTTTTGTAAAAATCTTTGAGTAGAGTTCAAGCAATTACTAAAACTCGACTTGTACTTGAATTTTCGAGTACTTGTACACCCTAATAGCAAACAGGTATTTCTTACCTCTTCCATCTCAAAGGAATCCCCCCTTGGATCATTGAAAACCTGGAGGTGATAACTTTTGTCAACCCGCGATGAATCTATGTCTCTGCTAATAAGTTCTCCATTCGAGTTATTTTTTGCTTCAGTTGTAACACTTTCACTCTCATGTATATGATGACAATTGTCTTCAACACTCACTTCATCATTATTATTTTGTTGTTGTTTGACAGGGTTGCCTGTAACCGAATCATTAATCTCCTCTTCCATGATGTTCTTTTGTCTCATAAGACTTCCCCTGCGGAACTGTGTGTTGCGATGCAATACACACACCTGGTCCTGCATCAGGCATGTTGGGGGGGCGGGTGAGCAAGGACTGAAAGGGTCAGACATGACGGTAGAAGGGGTGTCTGTTTCAAAACTCATTGGGAGTGTGTTCAAGTCGGAGAGCACTTCATGTACATCTATTACAGGCCCGCGGGGTACATATTCTTTGGCTTCTGTCCCGACCTCTATACCTGAAACCACAGAAGGCTTTCCTTCACTCTGACATTCAACACTTGGCGAGTTAAAAAATGGGAGGTTTGAAGCCTCTGTGTCTGGCAGCACACTTTCTTTTGGACTTATTTCCACATCAGACCTCATTTCAACTGTTTCATCTATAGACTCATATCTCAAAGGATGAAAAGATGAGTTGTCAGGGCCGACATAGAAATTAGGTTGAGATTTCTGTTCTTTAAATTTGTTTTCATCCCAACTCTTGGATTTATTTAAGTACTTTGAGGGAGATTTCTCAGAGGACGGTGGCAAAAGAGGAGAAACAGCCTCTGACTCCCAGCTGCTGATACTTGTAGACGATGCTCTTTTGTTTAGAGGCAGATGAAAGCACGAGTTGTTGACTGGTTTGCTGACATTACTAATCAAAGGAAGGGCAGTCCTGGAAGGGAGCTCTGAATTAGAACTAATTTCTGGAAGTGGACGCCTTGTCGGACTGTATCCACTGCTCCTATCATCTGTATCACTATCACTATCTATACTAGTCAAGCTCATACTGGTCACGGTTGATAACACAGAGTCTTTGTGAACTAGAGGTTTACGGGCATTTGTTATGGGCTTGGTCTGTGGTAAGCCTGCAGTAGAGGGTGGTGATGATGAAGAGGACTCAACTTCAATTAGATCTCCGTCACAATCAAATGTGAATGAGCGAGGTCCGATTATCATCCTCTTGCGAGGCACTTCGGGTGACTTGCTGCCCTGGCTGTCTAAGAACTCGCGGTTGGCCGGGCTGAGGACACTCAGAGCGCTGGTAACATTAGTGCGCTTCATGACTTTGCGAGCAATACGAGAAAACTTGTTATTTATGTTGCCAGTTTCAGTAGTGGGCTGGGGGGGTAGTGAGGGTGTGGCAGTGGTGCTAGGTGCCTGGGACACCACAGAGACTTGAGAACTGTACTCCCTCTGTGTTCGCAACTTCTCCATGATCTTGGACACAATCACAGATGGCGTGTGCGATGGACCTGCACATACAAAATATGAATTTTGGTTAAAAAAAATTACAAAAATTTGATTATTTTAAGAAACAGGAAATCAGATAACTATAAAAACAACTCAAGAGAACTTTAAATTTTGAAAATTTGTCATCGTTATGCTTGATTATAAATATAATTCAATATAATTTTTTCCCTTGAAATAAAACACTTTACCGATTGTTGATTCTCTTATATTAGGGGTTGCAAAAATTATGTAATTCCTTGAGAAGTTGTTCTGGGGAAATAGTGATTAAACTTGCAATACAGCCCATCAAAAAATTAAATACTCAAAGGAAGATTTACATAACATTTAACTGTCAATATGAACAAAATAGATTACCATACGAACTGATTCTAAAATGTTTTGTACATGAATCAAATAGTATTTACTATCTAAACATGTCGTGTGTCTTGAATGAAAGATATGTGATTTAGTTTTTATAGTAAAAAGCTAGAGGGGTGAGAGGGTAGGCTAATTCTAAACAAACTTTAATTTTAATTTTAAGTAGACTAAAATTAATGTTATATATATATATATGGGCACATGAACATTTTTTATTTATTTTTCAACCTATAACTAAAGTTTATATTTATTTATTTAATTACTAGATGGTTCACAATAATTCACTTTTGATCAAAATTTTTCCCAGATACTTTCTCATAAAAATTATATAATTATGTTGTTTTGTTTTGCCGTAAATATATTTGCACAATAATGATGAGGTTTTAGCATACAAAATTTTAAAACTTTAGGGAAAATCTCTTAACATTTATGAGGTATATGTGATTAAGTACGGGACACAATTTTAGGCTCTTTTTACTTTGAAATTCACACTGTGCTTGTGCTTATAATTGTTTCAATTAAACATTGAGAAGAGGATAGAAGGGCAAATCCTACAAAATTACCAGAAAACTGTCCACAAAAGTTCACAACTTTAAACACAACAAAACACATAACAATGAAATTTTCAGGGTAAATCAGTCCCCTGCTTCAGCAGAAGAGAGTAAAACACAAAATGGACTATGGCAGGTAGGTTATGGCTACTTAAATTCTGTTGTCGATTGTTTCTTTATTTATTTTTATTATGTAGTTGCCTGTTAAAACTTGTCAAGACCTTGCACTTCTATCCGCTTTTCAATCAGTATTTCCTGTCCCTTAATTCCTAAATGAAATTTAATTCAATTTTATGAGTGAAGATTGCATGCATCAATAAATATTACCAGAAAGGTGACTCACATAATAAGCATACATCTACACATGCAGGAAGTGTTAAGATTTTGTTTGTGTAAATTGTAAATTATAAATTAAAGTGACTAACATAAACTCAAAAAATATCACACAACTGAAAACAAAAAATTTTAATTACAATTATAAAATATACTACTAATTATAAAAAGCACAGATCATATGGCTGAATCAGGACACAGGAAACAAAACATGAACTGGTTTGAGTCGTTTTGATGGCCGGCATGTTCGATGGGGCGGGAGGAAACGGGTGCTCACAAATATGAGCGAATGCTGGAAACAAATAATTACATTAGGAATCTGCTGAATAATGTGTTGAAGAAGTGTCTATATAGAAAGAAATCCATCCAATTGAAATAAAAACAATTTCAAACTTCAATAATCTTTTCGCTATTTCTCTATTAATTAAGTGCATGTCTCTAAGATAGGTTTTCTTAAATTATTGTAATTCTTGAAATAAAAAAGTAAACATTATCAAATTTAATATAGTGTATGGCAGAAAGTACCCCCACCCCTTTTTTTAATATTGCGTCTTACTACTTACTCGGGTTATACACCCTTGCATTAATTACTCTAATATGTTTGGGATGAGGAAGGTTAAATTTAGAGGAAGTGAACCAACATCCCCATGGAGGTAGAATGGAAAACCCTTTAAAGAGGAAAAAACCTCAGTGCACCCGACCAGGATCGAGCCCCGATCCTCCCCGCCATCAGCAGACAGTCTATTATGATAGAAGCGCTTTATGGCCACCAAAGCAAGTTCCAATAATTTTTAAATATGAGTTAGTGAGTAAGTCTGCATGTGAGTCATTGATGAATAAAGTGTATGTAATTTTTGGAAACAAGGTAAAATAGACTGAGATTTCAACTCAATATTTATTCATCGAGTTTTGAAAAGTTACTTCCCTTATGTCCAATATTCTTTACCAATCATTACTGATACTTAAATACATTTAGTTTCTAAAAACCAGAAAAAAATTAGGTGCTATTAGGATAAAACATTTCTCAACATCAAAAACAAAATAATTAGTAACATATAAAGTGTACTACACATGCCACTGTTGGAAAAAATAAATATCAATTAGGTACAAAAGTTGCAACTGTAAGATTAATTACAATTTCTCATGCTCATCATTGATGTACACACTTACATTTGTTGAATGTCTTTAAGATGAACTGCATGGCCACACATTGATCCATAAACCTGTATCTAAACATTATAGACCTTTATAAAACTAAGACATTTATGTCAAAGCTATACTTCTTCAATATGTATTTGTCTTTAATATGCTGGTTTACATACTTTATTCAACATAAGTTGAACTGGTTATTGTCTATTTAATGTAAGGTGACAGTTTAAGGAGAATATATTTTAAAGAAATGCAACAGCAAGTGCCTGTAAAAAGGATAATAAATTGTTATTAATCAGTGCTAACAATAGAGAATCAACCCTGTTGTAGATATCTATAAATATTTTGGTTCCAAATATCTAAGGCAGTTGATAAGGGACTTTTTTTTTTTAAATTTTGACCAAGATTTCTCAACGAGAGGTTCATAACCCCTAAAATGCTGTGGATTTACTAAGGTCACAAAATAACCTTTTTTCAAACATTTCACAGCAGTGGCGGCAACTTCAGTTTTTTTTGGGTGGGGGTGAGGGGGGGTGAGGGGGGGAAGGAGGCATGATTAACTGGTAGCTGGCGCCGTTTTCGAAATGTGGACTCTCCTCCACCTTCTTGTTCTTATTTCTTATTACAAATTTGTCCACTGTTTCATGAATTTGTGTATTATAACAATCAAATCATAAATAAACGTACTGATAATTTATTTATGCTATAAATTGTGATACAAGAGAACTGAAAAGTGACCGACTCAGACATTGCACAACATGGACAATAGAAAGTGAAATAAATCAGAAACTCTTATAGTGGGAATTTGAACAGTGACTCTGTGTGGTTGTTAAACTAATATAATTTAGAAGTATCGAGTATCGACTGCTGAGTCGATACCACATTAGTAATTGATAGCAGCGTTCGATTTCAGAGACCTCGAGATTGTGCTGCTTGCGAACTACATTACAGCTATCTATATGCAAACAAGGCAACTTCCAAGTATTAGGATAATTATAAGTAAGATTCCACAAACTGTTCAAAATGCAAATTATTATTAAAAACCAAAAAACGTTGGTATCTTGTAACACATTTGTCAACAAATTATTGCACACATGAATAAAATGTGAACATGGATAAATAATGGAGGCGAACCCCCCTCCTCCCCCTTCAACACACACGAAAAAATGAAACTATGCCCATTGCCCCCTTCTAGGCAATTTTGAGTGGGTAAAAATCAACTTGCCCTTCTGAAGTCAACGCCACTATTACACAGTATATTTATTTGAAAGATTAAACTCCAGTTGATAGTGAAGTAATTTAAAGAAGTTAAAATTCATTATATCAGGTCTAATATTTCAAATTGAGATCACGCATGACTTCTGAATATGAAACCACTAATTTTTGAGTATATATAAAAAAAATCAAACCGCAGCGAGATACTTGTAGTGGATGTAGGTGTGGTTCAAAGACAACTATAATCTAAAGTAATAACCACCTTCCAAGGGTTAAGAGCACATCCAACATCCTGTTAACCGGGAAATCAGCTTGATAGTTGTTTTTTTTCCATTTCAAAATAAATTAATGTTGTAATTTTTAAGACATGATTAAAAGATTTCATTGGTTTCAACTCTTATGCTATTTAAAGTTGAATACGAAAAAATTGAACCACCATAATACAACTTGTTCCAAATGTATTACCTACTTAAGTTAGGTGTTATCTGTGGAGCGAGAATAAGATCTTAAAGGCTAGTGTTGGGAGAAACAAAAAAATAAAAATTATATATGTATTTGATAGTATATTTCAAGAACTTTAACAAATATAGTTTCTTAATATGATATATATTTACAACTTAAATACAATAATTTAACAGGTAACGACATGTGCAAATCAGCCCTTTAAATACTTAATTTGTATTATATTTGGAAGAAGGTAGAGGAAAGATAGAAACATATAAAAAGAACAGACATGATATGGTTTTTAAAATGAAAAGAAGAACACAGTTCACATTTTACATTTCTGCCATTGGACAAAGAGGTATCGGCTGCCTCTTGAAGAAAATCAAACGTTACCACCCAAACTCCCAACCTAGGATTCATTCTATCAGAACTCATCAGGGAGGAGTGTGAAACGTGCAACGCAACTTCCTGAAGGAGGAAACCAAAAGATACAAAAGGGAGAAAAAAGGAAATTTGTGAATAATGATAGGACACATAGATAGGAACATGTAAAAGGAATCACATAAAGAACAAACACAGGAAATAAACATAAATAAACATAGATTGCAAATACATATAATATATCTCTCTCTACAAGGAAAACCTTTTTCTCTTTATGGGATGATTTTATACTTGATTTATAAAGATTGACTTCATCCTATCACAGATGTGAGCTAGCTATAAAAAGTAATCAAAAGTGTTTCTTGAAAAGAAGCCTCATAAAAATACAATCAAACCAACTTTGAACAATTCCCTCAATTAATAAGGAAAATATCAATCCTCTTGGAGGGGGGAAAAAAAGAAAAGAAAAAACTTGCAATGTTCAGAAAAAGGAAAGAGAGAGCATTTAATTACTTGGAAGATAAGTTTAAAAATAAAATATTATTTTTAGGGGGCTGCGAGCTTGTTTTTTTCATTTGAGTCGTACTTGAGTCGAGTTCGAGTATATTCAAAATTTTAAAATGTTAAGAGTGTATATTTGTTTATTTGAAAGGTAAATATCACATCTTTAAAATATGAATACACTTATTAAAAATTTTTTTTTGGAAAAAAAGTTAAGAAATGGAAATAATGGGCTTTTAAATTAGAAATAACGCTTAAAAAAACACAATTTAAAACTAAGAACAACACTCAAATAAAAATATAGGGGCTAATATAAAAATTAATTATAATGGTTTCAACACTCGTGTCTTTAAGGAAATTACACTAACAAATTATTATAAAAAAAGTAATAAAATTAATAATTATATGATGGCTTGGAATGTATGATAATACAGTGTAGAAACACTATACTATAACACTATAATAGATGGAGTAATCCTAACTAAAAGCATAAATAATAACCAACCTGATAGGAAAGTTAGGTTAAACCTACATAGGAACAAACACACTTCTCCCTTCATGTCTTTTTAAACTTTTACACTTCCCGCTTTTTCAAAACTTCCACAGTTGCACATTGTTTTAAATTTTCAGAACGATTACTTTTTCATCAATGTCTCTTCATATGAAAAATAAATATTTCCAAAAATTCAAAACAATTTGCAACTGTGGAAATTTAAAGAAGTGGGAAGTGTGAAGCGTAACAATAAATAGATAAGTGTGTTTGTTTATATCTAGGCCTAACCTAGCTATCCTTTCAGGTTGACTTCCTTCACTACCACTTTGCATTATTGTAGTGCGTTTCTACACGGTTTCGTTAAAAAGTTAATAAAATTCACGTTTTAATAAGCTGATATTTTCCCAAAATATACTCCAGTAACTTAATTTTCCCTAAAAGAAAACATAAGAATCATAAACATTTGGAAATTTGAAGTGTTTCATATGTCGTTTATTATTCCTTAGTGTAATCGTGCATGATCACGTCTTCCGTTCCATTTCCATTCCTCTATATGCAGTTGCACAAGTGCATTTTATGGGTTCTCGCTAGACATTATCTTACTGAGAAATTTATTTCTATTCAATTTTTAATGATAATAAAAGTTGACGCTCATACTTTAAAATTTAAAATAATATATCTAGCAAACAATATAAAATAGTAAGTGCTTTTTTAATTCAAATGTGGTAAGTTTGGTAAAATATGTATTGCAATAAATAAGATCAACATTGATTTTAGACAGGTTAACCAACATAATTCTATAACTAAATAGTAACTACTCTAGTGCTAGTTTTGTATGAGTTTTAAATATCTTAAGTTTGAAATCATTCAATATAATAATATATTCTTGATATTANTAAAATATGTATTGCAATAAATAAGATCAACATTGATTTTAGACAGGTTAACCAACATAATTCTATAACTAAATAGTAACTACTCTAGTGCTAGTTTTGTATGAGTTTTAAATATCTTAAGTTTGAAATCATTCAATATAATAATATATTCTTGATATTACATTTTTAATTTAACATAAATTATTATTTTAGAAAAGGATTAGATAGAAATAATAAAAAGAATCATTCAATTATTCAGTAATCTATTTAGCTATTTTTATTTTTATTGCTTTGTCATGGCAATACAAGTATATAACTTTAATCAGGGATAATTCAAAATGGACAACAATATTGAATAAGTTTAACGGCTGAAAGTAGTTTTAAAGCTCTATTTTATTAGTAAAGTGAAAATTGATATGAATTTTAACAATTTGTTAAATAACCAAATGCTTTATTAATTGGAAAAACCAATATTATCTAAATTAAATAACCTATGCTTAGAAATGCATTTTAAAAATTGATTATTAAGAATATCAAGTGATAGCTCAACTACAAAACTTTCGATCACAATCTTAAAGACAACCTCGGCTATGAGCTCAAAATTTGAATACTCGCAGAGCCCTAATTATTTGTAATACATTATTTAACACTTTTATGGACTCATCTTTAGATTTTAGTTCTAATATAAGAGTAAATAAACATTTAAACACCCAACTATATATTCAATTTACACAACAACAACAAATAATTATATCAATTTGGATATAATTTTCTTTTCTTTTTAATTAGAGAAAAAAGACAAATTTATCCCAAATAGTAAGTATTCTACAGTAGTTGAATAAATACTTTGCTTCTTTTGCTGTAAAATAAAGTAAGAAAAAGTGTACACCGTAATAAGATTAATTTGGTTGAAAGTGGGTTTGAGTGTATGGGTACCGGTATTTACTAATTGAAAATTGAATTTAAAATATTAACTATTACATTTGGTTAAAATAGTGTATCCGTTAACCCCCCCTCCCCCCCCTTATCCCCTCCCCCTCTAATTCTCAGCCATGTTTATTACTATCAGAAACTAACAGAATATATATAACTGCAATTTGTAATAGTATTATAATTTTTACCTTAAAAGTTTTACTAGTCTAATGTGCCAGAATGATAATTTTTTACAGTCTACAAGTTTGTATGCCTTTAAAAAAAATTGCACCTTTTTGAGAACAGAATATTGTAGACTAGCTAACATAAGACTAAATTTCCCTTTGTTCAGTTTTCAGCTCTCAAAGTTGTCAACACCTGTCAAAAGTGAAAGCTGAAGAACACATCACATTTTGTATAAATGCACAAGAGGATATCTAATACCTTGTTTCAATATGAAAAAAAGGTTCTAGTAACCAAAGATTGACTTTACAGTGCCTCCAACCTAAACTAAATGATCATATTCACATTACAATACAATTATATCAAAATTTAATCATTCTTTTTGCAACAAACTTTCATTGTATCTGAAACAAGGATACAAAATAAAACATTTCAAGGCTTGTTTTAATGTAGAGGGAAAAGGAAATAGTACCAGTTAAACTTCACATTTCTCGCCAATATTTCTACAGTTAGTTTTCTATTTTCTAAGTCATCTCTCTCTATAAGATCCTATTTTTAATTTAGTATAATGTGTACTGTCGTCCCTGACAGAGCTGCTGTTTTTACTGATAATATCCATCCCAAGGAGCGTGATGGAGCTGAAGTGCCGTATTTATTCTATTCTAAGATGCACATTTCCCCCCCATTTAAATGTCCCTAAGATGGGGTGCTTCTTAGAATCAAGGGCGTCTAACAATTGCAGTTCTATCTGGGCCAATGCTCTCAATGGCCCAGAAGACGATATATTATGAGATAGCAAAGATAAGGACAGCTCAGACGAATCAGAGTGATATTGATACAGAAGAAAGTGATGATAACATACTTACTAATAAATAAGGTATTAGTGTTATTAGTAGGCCTAAATTGAAACCTGTAGTAAAAATATTTCTTAAATATTGGATGTTTTAATGGTTTTTTTTAAAAAGAATAAAAGTTATATGTTGGTGGCACTAAAGAATTAAAGCGCGTCTTACAAACGATGGCGTCTTAGAATCGAAGAAAAATGGTATATGGTAAAAATACCGCAAGGAAGACCAATAAAGAAATGGGAAGAGCAAATAACAGCAAGAGAAGAATGGAAGCAGATAAAGAAAGGAAATGGTGGAAAGAAAAAAGGAAAATGGAGGCATACTGGACAAAGACTGGAAAAAGTTGATGAAGATTATGACTGTTTAAAATTAATAATTAGGTTTTTGAATATGAAAGTTAGGTTACTAATATTGTATTGATTCACACAAATATATGACCTTGACTTTGTAAACATTTTCCCACTTAAAATATACATTTATTATGATATTTAAGATAAACTAGTTTTCAAATTTGTAAAAATAGATATTAAGGTTAAGTTAGAGTGTAAGTTTAATTTTTTGTTTTTGTGCCAAAACTACTTTTAAACATTGTGTTAAAAATGCACACGAGTGGAACTGTTTAGGTTGGACTATTAAGTTATATGACCATATTGCTCCCAAAACCTAAATAATACAGGATACAATTTTAATATCTTTATTTTAAGATTCAAACAAGGTAAAATTCTCTAGATATTTCTATATTTTCAGATTCATCTTAACAATGTAGGTATCATAATTATTCTTTAAGCTTAAAAATGACACCTGGACAGGATAATTGAACCAAGGACATTTGACCTAGTATGCTAATGCTCTCCTGGGCATGGGACAACTCCTGAATAGTTCAGTGGTTTGAGCATTGGCATACAAAGCCAAGGATCCCGGGTTTGATTCCCATCTCTAGATGTCATTTTTCAACTCAAAGAATATGATAATATTTAGATGTGACTAAAATTGTAATTTACAAATATAATAGATTGGCTATTTAATCCATAACTTAATACAATCTTCAACCAAAAATAGCTATGGTACTTCAATATCGCACATAATGGAACTAGTTTTGCATATCAACGCACCTAACTATGTAAATTTACCCCAAACTTACAAACTAGGTTGGCTGAATTACCAAATAAGATTTCAAAACAATGGTACAATGTGATGTTTAAAAAACTAACAACAATATCTTGATTTCTACTGTTATTGTGCTAAAACACAAGGTCGTATTTCACAACACTACTTCATTGTGACAAAGGAGCCATCAAGAGCTGCTTGAGCTTCTACGTCCCATCAACCTTGTCCACCCCATATCATATCCAAATAAATACATAACAGGGTGGCCACTCAAACTTTAGAATAAAATTCCAGCAGAATTTCCATTTTTCTGGGGCATGGAAGAACTGTTTTTAAAAGGCTTTTCCTCTGATTGTGAGATTTTAAACAATTATTTTGATTTCTTTTAAAGGCATGTTGAACATACCACCAAATATTAGTACTTGAGCAAGTATGGTTAGTAAGTATGGATACCCCTATAGCTATAAGCTATTTGGAGGGGTCCATCCTCAGCAAATTTAAAAGATTGGTATACTCCTAAAAGCTACTACAAAATTCAAGCATAATTCCCGTTTTTTTCTAAGCAGTGGCCACCCTGCATATGGAACACATCAAGTAATATATCCTAACAGCGCCATTAGATTCTGTTCAATCACTGGCCACTTCACTGCTCCTGTGAGAGCACAGCACGCTACCTGACCGCGAGTAGGTGCTATGCGTGCGCTTTAGAGGGGACTCTTTGCCGGGGATGTTTAACAGTCTTCTGGGGGACGTATGGTGGAGCTGGGGGAGGAATCTGGCGGGAATGTTTGCAAGGTTCTCCACAAACAATGGAGAGAGGGGGGAGAAAGACTGCCTGGGTGACATAGCGCGGGAGTTGGACCTTTCCAGCTTTAAAGTGTCGGAACTCCCTCCTCCTAGAAGAAACACCACCACCAACATTCAAGTAGGCCCACAGACGGCAAAAACTGTCAAACCAAAGCTTCTTTGCGCAGTGGCATGTCAACACGAGCAAGACAAAATGGACATGGTTTTACTAATACAGGATGAAACTCTTTAGTCCGGCACACTTGGAACCTGACAAATAATGGTACACTCAATTTGACCCCCAAGGTCACTTTATACAACCTTTAAGCCTATCACCTAGACTTGCCATATCAATCTACATAGGTAATTATTGCTATGTCATTTAAAGTAGAATAAAGCTTAAAACAGGAAATAATACACCTCCTTTCACAACAATTGGTCTCTTGGAAGACATAACTAAGGGCTAAAATACAGCCAGAACCAGAATACACAACCATAATACTTGGCTACAAATGTTAAAAACTTTGGCGCCTTTGTACTGGTAATAGCAGTGTCCTGGTGACCGCCCCTCAAACTAATGGCGGCAGATTCAAAACGTGCCGAACTAAAGAGTCTAACCGTGTACAATATACTCTTGATTATTTGGGTTAGTGATAAGGAGGATTTGGACCACTATCTCTTTAAAAAATCTATAAATAATGTGATATAATAATAAATTTAACTTGTCATAACACTTCCTTAACAAACAGGATAATTTAGAGGAAAAAAAAATTGTTTGTGAAGTATGTTTCTTAGAAGAATTGGAGATGTCCTTTCCTGGAACTACATATCATTCTTGTGGTCACAATACAATTATATTCAAACCCTCATTGGCTTGAGATGTCCAGCAAAGTTTTAATGCACTGCAATGAAATGCAACCATGCCTCCAATTAACAGCCAAGTCATAAACCAATCAACTTTTCTTGGAGTGTGATGTTTATGGTACAAGACTACAAGGTCAAAGGTGAGCCTTCACAACGCCGCCATTTTCTCATAGGCCTATGTCACACTAGTAAAAGAGTTAGGAGTTAAAAAAATACAAATAAGATGAAAATCCACATAGCTAGTGCCTCAAAAATAATCATGAGTTTATTGTAGATATTAAATTAACTTATCTCACTAGACATTTTTCAACACCATTCTCTAAAACAATAAAACAAGTGAGAGTTAAAGATGGATGAACAATAAATTATAACTCCTTATAAGATTATTAAGTAAACTTAAGCAACATATCCTTAAAGAGCTATTTATAAAATTTAAACACATTTTACCGTGAATATTAGGAATGGGATTCAATGTTTAGCTTTGTTGTGTACATATACATTCACTCCTTTACAAAATGTTGCTTAAGAAAATACGCTTAAAATAACAAACATAACTTTTTTTATCAGACATGTTATAAATTTTTCAACTTGTATATAGACAATCATTAAATAATAGACGTCCTAGCTAGAATGAAATTGAAAATTTACTTGTTTTTTTCATGTTTTGCGTGATTTTTAAAATTCTTTTCAGGCTCCATTATCAATAATAATAGATTTTTAAACAAGTTACTAATTCCTTGTGTTTTCCTTTTAGCACATTTATAAAAGGGTATAGATAAATGATAAATTTGATATTTTCATAGTAATAAAGGGTAATAAAAGCTCTTGGTAAATAAATTATGCTTAATCAACCATTTCTCTAGATAATTTTTAAATCAAATTTGTTTTAAGAGATTTGGTTAGATGAGACATATTTTCAAATAATCACAACAATTCTCTAGCCTTTTTCATGCTTGAGTTTGAAAATAGTGTATTTACTGATGAACTAATCTGTACATGTTTCATCCTGAGTAATGTTGGAGGCAAGAGATCCATATTTAGAGAGAACAGGGTGTGAATTTTCAATTCAATAATGTGTAGATTATGAGTTCAGTTTGCAAATGGGTATTTATAGAACTTACCAATCAAGCCTCTGTAGCCAGAGAATCCTGATTCAAACGTTTCGGCCAAGTCTTGTTGGTGGCGCAAGAAGTCGTCGATGGCAACACCTTTCACCTGCACAAAAGTTGTGAAGGAAATATTGTTAAATTCGCTATTATGACACATAAACACAATGTGAGTATAAGATATGTTGGTCACTTTGCTACCATTAAACTCTTATGTCCAACTACTTTTTTTCTTTCCGTGTTTTAGTTCTTGTACAGGTTAGATGCATACATTAACTTTACTAATGGAACATAAATGAAGAAGGTAGAACATTAGATGAATAAGGGTTGCCACTAATTTCTCAATACAAAATTCCCTAAGTTTTCTAGAAGGAAGTACCATTTTTCATAAAAAGTGGATGGAAACATATAAAAGGGGATAAACACAATATGGCTTTTACAATGAAAATAAGAAATCAGTTCGCACTTTACATTGCTGCTACTGGACAAAGAGGTAATGTCTACCTCTTGAAAATAAAATCAATTGTTACTACCCAATCCCCTGACCTATCTTTAATTATATTAAAACCCATCAAGAGTGAGTGTGAAATGCACAACACAACTTCCTGAATGAGGAAACCAAAAAACAGATAAAAAGAAAAATGGTTACAATATGATAGGATACTTAAATAGGAACATGTAAAAGGACTGTGTATAACATAAAGGACAAACAAAGGAAATGGACAGTGGCAGCATTATAAAGTGTGAACTGTGGTGTTTTTTTCATTAGGAAAGCCATATTATGTTCCACATTTCCTGTACCTTCTTCCAAATATAATAAAATACATCAAAAAGCAAAAAGAGATTTTGCCTTAAATATACACATTTTTCATAAAAGTCACCATCATGACTTCTTTTCATTTGTATTTAGAGGCGATGGTTTAACCATGATGGGGAAATGTAGGCAACCAATGTTTGAATGGTGTGAAAGGGTGGAGGGGGGTAAGACCTGTATTTGAACCAGCCTACTTAATCCTTCGGCTTGAAGGTGAATGTCCCAAATTGACAAATATCACAGAATTTTATTAGTTATTTGTGAAATTACACTTTTCAGCCAAGTTTGTTTCGGATACAAAAAAAATTACCAATATTTATCGATTTTCCGGGCGTGTGGCAGCCCTGCCATATTTGTGTGAAGATAGAGTGGGAAACCACTTAGGAAAAATATCCCCAGTACATCTGATCAAGATTAAAGCTACAATCTCCTTGTCACCGGCAATCCAATCTAACACAAGCGTGACATATTAGACGGTGCAAAGGCCAATGCAGGTAAAAACTACTCCAATAATCTCCATCCTTAATGCTATAGTTTTTAATGGTTTTTCAAGGAATCTGTATTCCTAAAAGAAAATATTTAATACAAATTGAAAATAAATAAACATTATTAACGGCATTTGTAGATCTTGAATAAAAATAGTTTTAAATAACCAAGCTAATATAGGTGTTAATTACGGTTATAGCTACATCTAAATATCATATGCTGAATTTTGGAAAATGATACCTGGACACAGGAATCGAACCCGGGACTTTTGGCTTAGTACACCATTATTCCAACCACTGAGCTATCCAGGTGTCGTCCCAAATCAAGGGCCATTCTTTACTCAAATTTTAGGACAGAGTCTTTGATGGACGTGCAGAAATATGATATTTGTACGCGGCTATAAACATAATTAACAACTACCATAGCTTGGTTATTTAATTAATATTGTGATATGCATTTGTACAATCATTGTTGTACTGTTGGCATGATAAAGCCCTTCTGAGTCAAAGGTAGCTGAATTATCTGATAGCTCTCGATCATGCCATCACTTAATTGTAAGCTGATGATTTTCCACACCCATCAAAGAATCTAACTTAACATATGAGTGAAGAATGACCGTGGGCACGGGACGAATCCTGGATAGCTCAGTGGTAAGAACATTGGCGTACTAAGCCAAAGGTCCCAGGTTTGATTCCCGTCTCCAGGTGTCATTTCTCAAATTTAAAAATATAATATTCAGATGCAAAAATATTTTACACATTTCTTTTAGTGCCGTCTTGCTCGGGATATCCGCATAGTTTGCACTATTTTAAATAAACAGGATGAGAAAGGTGTATTTTAAGGAAAAGCACTAGCATCCCCATGGAGAAAGGATGTGAACACTACGTTGGTAATCAAGATATGAAAGATTATCTATAGCACAACTCATCAGGATTCAATCTAATTCTGACCTTAAAATGGAAGTTGAGCCCAATAGCAATGAGCTAATCTTGTTGGTAATCAAACTAATTGAGCCTTTGCGAACCTTTGACATTTCAAAATTTCTAATTTTAATATTTGGATTCTATTCGAAATTTCAAATCTAAATAAATACTAGATATGGATTTGGGTTTATCCCAAAATTCAAACCTATCAATTAATAGACCTACTTACTTAACAATACAAATTCACATAATCCGACTGGAACCCAGTTACGTGGTAGAGTGAATAGAGAAATTAGCTCGAGTTCCAGAACGTATAGGAATCACGTTGATTAAAAAAGTGGTGTGATCTTTATTTAATTTTTCAATTTTTGAGATCAGTGCTATCGATTATTAAACCTAAAATATGTTTAAAATGTTAATCAACATTTTTTGAAATATTTTATTGTTGGAGTGGATTCAGAAACTTAACATAGTAAAATATTCAACAAAGATTTGATTTGAAACATTATCATAACAAGCCCAAAATAAAGTATTCGATTCAGATCTGAACTTATTATTAGAATAAAATAATTGATACCGTTTTTTTAAAAGAATGAGATTTGACTAACATTAGATTCAATAAAATAAATTTAGCATGTGAATTGCATGCTTAATTTATAAGATTGAATCTAATGTTAGTCGAATCCCATTCTTAAAAAAAATTGGATTGAATATTTTATATTAACAATTGGTTCAGATCTGAATTGGATTTGACTCAAAAATATATTTTTTTTCTTGAGATTTGATTCAGACTCAACTTAAATTTTTTCTTAGGCATGAGATTTGATTAAAAATTATGGATTTTCACAGGCTTAAAACTAATGGAATCTTCGAATAAGTTATTTAAAAATGATGTCTGCGCCACCACAAATCACACTACCTTGGAAGGATTAAGAAAGCGTTGAGGTATGCGAGACACGTCGGAATCAACGTTCCTCCTTGGACCCCCAAAGCCCAATCCGAGAAGGACTTCTTCAGGGTTGGCTCGACGGGACTCCAGATACGACTCCATGCTGGAACAATGGCTGTCTGTGTGTGAGGTCACGTCGGACTGAACCGACGCCTCGCGCACCAGGCTTTCATGGCGCTCCACCTTCTCCACGCTCCTGAGGGCTTTCTCTGCATGTTGGGGGCTGTTACAAACATGACACAAAGATGTCAAAAGATGAAAACTAACTAGGGATGGGACTCTCAAATCCTTAAACTCCTTAAGGAGGTTAAATATATATATATATATATACATCATGAATTTTATAATGAATTAAATATAACACAAATTTAACATTTGATATATATATATATTTAAATTTTATAATTTTTTTATAAGATTTGGAATCAAATTAAAAATTTGGAGACAAAGTGGAGATTCAAATCCTTAAAATGATGAATTAAACCTATCTCTAAAACAAACTATGTACTAGCCGTATCCAGTTTTAACCAGGATGTGGTATTTTTAACTTTCTGACAAAATATCACTGTAACAGTGGATTTACAGTCCAAATTTTAGAGAAATGGCCTTATGAGTCAGCTGGAAAAGTTATTTAGATCTACTTTCAAGTATGTCAAGTCATGTGATCTACAGCTGTCACTTTTGATAGATACTATCAATACCTATAAAATAACACTAATAATCCAATAACATGTTATTAATCCCCACGATTTTTTTAAATAATTTATAAAAACCTCTCGTTATAAAAAAATTGGACTGTAATTTGATCGTTTTAAAATCCGTCTCTTACTACTTATTCATTTGTTTACTATAATGGAGTCGAGATGAGGAAAGAAATATTTTATAGGTAACCTACCCGCATTTGTTTGGAAGGAGAGTGGGGGAAACTATTAAGTAAAAACTACCCTTAATTGGTCTGACCTGGATTTGAACCCCAATCTCCCTTGAGTCCAACACAAGTGTGACGACTAAGAACGTTTGGCCAGTGAAGTGGGTTGTAGTTAGAATTATAATCAGAGAATTTTACCTCTGGTGTGGCCTTGTTGAAAATATTTTTCATTTAATTGTGTTTTGATGTGTTTCAATACACGATGAAAAGTATTTCCAGGAACAATTTGGGAAAGAAATCAAGTGGCAGTGATGAAATTAATCTTATATCATCTGAAAAACTATTCATGTACATTTTTAATTCATGCTTATCACAAACTGTTAAGTAATGAGTGTTCACAGAATCAGTCGCTGGTAAATGAAATAAATTCGATCAAAGGAGCCGGGTTCGATTTCCATGTCCAGGTTGTCACTTTTCACTTAGATGAATATTTTATGGGTAATTATCACTTTTGAGCAACTCTGTTTTCACAGCCCCTCATCTTCACTTTCATTGGTGAGTGACTGCTTACCTTTTACCAAGAGTTAGAACCATTGTTCGTTGTTATAGAAAGGGTAGATAACCCACTTGGGTGGTTACATGGTCTAAGGCGTCACATTCACAATAAACTAGACTACCGATGACCAGGAGATCAAGGTTCGAATCCTAGTTGGTTGTACTGAGATGGTTTTCCTTAAGTGGCTTTCTGCTCTTCCTCTATGCAAATGAGGGTGTACTTCCTATAAAATTCAAACTTCCTCTCCCTAACACATTAGAGTAATTAGTGCATAGCCGTAGTATAACCTGATGCTAATGATAAAACTTAAAAGTACATAGAATACAAATGCATCAAGAGCTTTCTGATAGAGGATAATTTCCAAAGAAAGTGTTTTAAGTGAACTTTAACCTTCCACCCGCTTTGCCTGGACAAATAATGCTGTTAAGTCGAAATTGTGTAGCTTTAGTACAACAGTGACCTTGCAAAAATGTTAAATGAATGTCTCAACAGCTGGTTTCCTGTTCTTATCAACAACTGACACAGCAGCAACATATAAACAGTCATTTTAACAGCACAAACATATTTACAGTTAGTTCAAAGAAGCCCTAGATGTATAATTAGAATTTTTCTTAGTTTAAAAACTATACAGAGCACACACATAAGAGATTCTAACACTGTTATGCTTTTTTAGAACTGTGTATTTCTACTCTTTAAGGTTATATGCCTATGTACTAATTATACTAATGTGTTAGGGATTAGGAAGGTTTAATTTGGAGGCATTGCACCCGCATATACATGGAGGGAGAGAGTAAAACCATTTACGAAAACCACTCTCGGTGCACCCGACCAGAATCTAACTTGATCTCCTCGTCTTCGGCAGTCAAGTCTAACACGAGAGTATCATATTAGACCATGCAGCCATTGAAGTGGATCGGTGATAAGGGATGTTGAGTATAAAATAAATGTACTCGCATTTGCATGGAGTAAGAGTGTAAAAACTTTTAGGAACAGTCACCCTACTGAGATTTGAACCTCGGTCTCCTCATAATGTGCAGACTAGTCTATTGCTAGAGTGACACCTTAAAGTAGACCATATGGCCAGTGAGGTGGATCATTGCTCTTTCTTATGGTAAAAAAACTAATCTATATTCCTCTATTAGCTGAATAATTTTTATAGTTCATATGACAATAGATACATACCTATCAACGATAACTTCCGGCCAGCCGCCAAACAGAAGACCAGCTGAAAATATCAATAAAACATTCATATAATGTATTCAAACAAAAATATAAATTAGAGTTGACTCACTTTCTTTGGCAAAGCACAACTAAAAAAAAATATAAAAGATTAAAAAAAATTAAAAATTAAAAAAAATGTAAGCAGGGATTTGAACTGTGAACTTA
Source organism: Timema poppense (assembly GCA_902141375.1). Taxonomy (NCBI): domain Eukaryota; kingdom Metazoa; phylum Arthropoda; class Insecta; order Phasmatodea; family Timematidae; genus Timema; species Timema poppense. The sequence goes on from CABFOV010002192.1 coordinate 84,566, forward strand.
AGATTTTGTGCGATGTCAATTTTCACCCATTTTATTTTATTTTTATACCACATTCTTGCAATCAAATATTTTCCTTTGTTGCTACTCTCAAGTGCATTATTATAGTGAAACCATATATAATTCAAGCAGTAATATTTGTATTTGCAAAGAATAGGCTATGAAGATAAATATTATATAGAAAAATTAAAAATAGGTTTATAGAGAAAAACAGTTGAATTGTGAAAGCAATTGGTACCTACATTTAGCCAAAAGTTAAAATCCCTCTCTTGAGTTTTATTTGACTAATATATTCTTATATAAGCTTGTGAGATATATATACTGGATCATATCAAATATGTATTCATATTAGAACTCTCCATGGTGTCAGCCATCAAGCGAGCTATACCGACCAAGCGGCCGCCACGTTAGAAACATTTGCGAATACAGGGTATCATGTGATAATCCCAATGAACCCTCCGGCTATTACTCTCAGTTTACTAGACTGGAGCCGCTACTTATTTATTCAAGTAGCTCCTCATTTGTCCTATCGAGGCTGAATTTGACCTCGTTCCAGACCCACTTCTTCGCAGAAAAATTCTGGAAGCACTGAGGACCGAACCCAAGAACTATGGATTTGTAGCCAGAAACTCTTGATTGCTTGACCACAGCATTGAGAGTTTTTTTATTGGAGTAAAAAAACAACAAGAATGTTAAAAGTGATAGTAGTACTATACTATAATAAAATATAGGAAATAATAATAAGTATAAAACAGTACAACAGCACAGTATATTTCAATATATTCACCATATAAGAATACAAATATGTGTTGTTTGGAAATTATACTTACCAATCGATGTTTCTAAACGTCCTGCATTATGCGGAATGGAAAAACAAGTGTTTAGTACCACAACCATATGTTCTATTGTTTAGCTATGTTCATACAAAAGTTAAGAATGAATTAAAGATATATTCCATACTGAAGTAACAATGTGTTCAAATAGTTTTATAAGGAGATATATCACCATTTATTTGTAAATTGTGAATGTATCAAAAGGAGTAGGTAAATCAAGTAATGGCAGGCCTGCAATTGCTAAACGAAAGTACGAATATTAAAACTAAAAGAAACAGGAGAAAGTATATATGTAAAGGAAATGACATAAAATTGAACAAATATTACTGTTGGTAATGAGATCTCGAGGAATAAAAATAAACAAGTGAGCAGACTCAATAAAAAAAATAAAAACTCAGCCAACATTTGATAATAAAATCATTTTCTGTGCAGCTTATGAAAAAATGTTTTAATTTTAGTCCGAGTAATTCTATCATAGTATTCTGATAGGAAGAACCATATCTGAGAGCTAAGTTATTATATCTATTTTCATGTATTTATACGTTAAGTCATGTGATCTTCAAGCTGTCACTTTTGATAGATACTATCAACACCTACAAAATAACACTATTAATAAAGTAAATTATTATCAATGTTGATCACAAACATGTTTGTATTTTACAAAGGTCCTTCCTTCCTACTAAAGTTCTATAAGATAGAATTCCCTGATGCTCCAATAAGAAACAATGTTAACATTACCTTCCGCGCCGAGCCCCAGATCCAAGTGCTCGTCTGCTTCATCCAACACAGGATCATCCCTCTCCTCCTCACCCCTAGAAACACCCGTACAAAACTGGTTTAGACAAAGATAAAACATTTTACCACAATCACAATTATTCATATTACATTTTGTCATGGTTGCCACAAAAAACAAAACAACTGAGTGTAAAAGATAATATACATTACAGTAACCGCTAATCACCAGGGCCCAGATTTTATTGACACTTTTTTTTTTCAACACAGACAATGTTCATAAGTACCTAAACTTTGTTCATGATCCCCTTGTAGTAGAAATGTATATTTTACAGGTAATTTTTCGTAATTTTCAATTATTTTGGAAATTAAGGTAGTATTTTTTAGGTTGCATCTTTTTTTAGTCATTTTTAGGCATCTTAAGTAATTTATGAGCCATTTTTAGGAATTATTTGGTAACTCAAGGAATTATAGTTAAATAAGTATATTTTTGAATGCTACCGATATTTTATGGATGCATAAATGCTCAAACATATATTTTTTTTCAACGCATAGTTGTCAGAATAAGATAATATAATGTAGGCAATGAACTATGTATCCTCTTTGCTTGTTTAGTAGTAAAATACACCTACCTAAAGTCCGTTCAGCGTAGGAATTGTTTTCTGAAAGGCCTTTTTCCCTACCAGAAATCTATTATATAGTAGGATATTGGATAGTACAAAAGACCTTTCAGAGAGTAATTCCTACCGTAAATGGAGTATAGTGAGACTTCACTAAGCTTGAGAGGGTTGCGTTGGGAGGGGGTATCTATTACTTCTTAAGCGATATTTGTAAATCAATGTTATGTTGAGTAGAATGCAATAGTTTGGTTATAAAAGATATTTCATTGCATTTTAAATTTGTAAAGTGAGCGTTTGATTGAGTCACGTAGCCTACATTTATTTAAAAAAATTGACTATATTTTTAGATAATTTTTGTTGAAAATTTCAAGTAATTTTTTAGAATATTTAGGTTATTTTTTTGAACATTTTTAGGTCATAACAATACGGGACTTGAGTATTAATTTGTGTGGGAAGGGATCAAGATGGTAATAGCAAGGCAGTATATTATTATTATTATTACCGCGTCTTACTACCTGTTCGGGTTATATGTACTTACGCTAATGTGTAATGGTAGGTTGATCGGGAGATGAAATGGAGGACCTACAGTTTAACGTGGAATCCGAACCACGGTGGAGACCTGGATTTTCCCACATTCACAAGTTGTGTTTAATACACAACTTGTCAAGAGGTGAAGGAAGGGTTTGGCAATCAGATAAATTTGTGCCAGGACCAAGGACTGAACCCCGGACCACCAGCACCGAAGTCCGATACCTTACCCCTAGACCACCAGTTCACCCAAGGCAGTAAAGAAAACAATAAAACCTCCCAGACAGGTACAGTAACTGTGGGACAGACCTGTATTTCATAGTCATCAATACCATTCAACGGCCTCTAACAAACTAAGTGCCACATAATAAGTTAACACCTTGATTACATAAGAACCACTGCAAATGTTATGGGAAGAGCTGTTTTTAAGAAATATTTTCCTTCCATTTAGCCTTCTGTATATTTTTATCAACAGTTTTACACTTCAAGCAACATTTATTCAGCCTAAAATAAAATATTGAGAGAATCACTTAACAGAGTTTGCAAACATTCACAAATTGGCCAGACCTCTAGTTACAGTCAGATTTAGATAAAAAGGCACTTTGTGTATATGTATAAACATTACTCAAACAATTTTAATCTGTTTATATCATATTTAAGCAATATTAGTCAGGGACTTTAATTGGAGCTGGGGTCCTAGTAATTCACAGATTTACTTAATAGTAGTCGGGACATGGGTATCCTGAGAATTTTTCATGGACCTTATATTATGCAATTTTCCTATTACCACCACCCCTCTTTCCTGTTATTCAACTCCCCTGAATTTGTTTTCAACTAATACCATTTAGTAGGGAATTTGTATTTTATTGTTTGAGATTTTTTTTTGTAGTTAGAGCTTCAATTTCAGCTATGATATTTAAAGTAAAGTTTGTAATAGTAGGACTACTATTAAGGTCTAATGGGGTATGTAGAGTCATGTGATCTGTTAACTTTCATGTTTTATAGATAGTATCAATACCTATGAAATAATATTAATATCAAAATAAAATGTTATCAATGTTAACCGCAAAACATATGTTTGTATTTTCTCAAAAGTTCTTTTCTACCAGAATCCATGAGAATAAATGAATATATGAGTCACTAAATAACTTTCCCCTTCAGAGGTTTTTGAAGAGATAAAAATCTGCACTCGTTAGTAAGAATTATCAGAAGTGGGTTTTAAATATATATATATATATATATAATTTTTTTTTGTAATATTACCAAACACTAGATATGTGTTAAATCCTATATTTCTCAAATCCAAATTCGAATTCTTAAGAATGTACAATTTTGGTTAAAGTGAAATTATGTTAAGTTTAATTTTTAAAAATAAGTTGCTTAAGGCTTGGTGTAACTGAAAAATTATAATAAGTATGTCAAGTATATTACGCCATAAAGAACCAAGAGAACACTTATTTTTTTAGTAAATTAATAGTAAAATTTTTTGTCATTTTTTTTGTGATTTTGTTACTCTTCCAACTCTACAAGTCTATATTATTATTTTTGCCAATTGCTTAAAATTGTTAATTGAAGTCAAGGTATTCGTTATTATATCCAAGAGGCTTTTATTTAGGACTTTCATGAATTTCAAATACCATAGGATTGATGGAATTGAGGATTCGAGAATCCCATCTTTACTCAACAGATACGTGAGTGTTTTAATTAATTTAATTAATTCCTCATAAAATAATTTTGCCTCATAAGCTATTTTCTATGTGTTACTTGATTATAAAGAGTTTAAAATATACATAAACTTAATTTATAGGCATACCTTCAGAGTGTCACATATCCTGCAATTGATATTTTGAATAACGCTCAAGTTTCGCAGACACAACAAAATAAGCCGACCAGAGGGCTACAATGTGAGCAATTTGTCTATCAGAAGTTCCCCCCCAAGAGCCGAAGACGACCCTAGCACCCGCGCACCACACACACACTGCCAGAGAAAAAGATACCTCAAGGTCTTCAACTTCCAACAATAATCCAATAATGCTCTTTACCTCCTGGCGGCAAAGTTTGCAGTAGAGCTACCTTCTGACCATGACATTCACTGGGATGAAGAGGTCAGACACTACGAAACTTGTTCAACCAGGAAACTTAACAAAATTGAAGACGAATTTGATGATCCACCACACTGCGTGACTAAATGGTTGAAATTACAGACACTTGTATATACACACTTTCCCTCAAACAATCAACTTAATATTTAGATATATATTTGGGTTCGACATTTAAGTTGGGAGTGTAGGGAACGCGAATTAAGAACAATATTTTACAGTTTTTATCTCAAAACATTTTGTGGTTAAAATAAACAAAATATTGTTCCAGTAGAAACATAAAGAGTGTAATTTTCTTCAAATGGCGATATCAACAGTTGTTGAATATATTTCAAGGCTGTCATGGCCAAGTTTTTCTCTTCGATTAAAAGTTTCTCATCTAAAGTCGCTAGGCTCATAACAGATATTCAACAACAGTTGAAATCACTACGAGAATAAAATTAAACTATGTTTCTACTGGAGCAATATTTTATTTATTTGGAAAAAAAAAAAGTTTTGCTAAAAATCAGCAAAAAAAATTGCAGCTTAAAGTCTCAAAGTGTATTTATTACTGTACCTTACGGAAAATACTAACTACGTTGCACAAAAAAAATATTACAAATCCGAGACAATTTCATCCTGTTTACGAAACTCCCAGCTAGGTCTTGTAGTTTGTTACATACTCTGTTATTAATAATGTATTTCTGTATAGCTCCACTCAATATTTGGGCTAGTATCTTATTGGAGCCTTAAAAAAATTCATAACAACCCTTATTTTTAGCAGCGCTTCTCACTATCTGTTAAGGTTATACACATGTATACTAATTACACTAATGATCTAGGGATGAGGAAGGTTCAATTTGAGAGGAGATATAACCGCATTTGCGTGTAGAGTACAAAACCATTTAGGAAAAGCCTACCTAAGTACACCAAACCCGGATTCGAGCCCAGATCTCCTAGTTAACAGCAATCTAGTCTATTGCGAGAATGACGCCTTAGACCATGAGGCCACCAAAGTAGGTAAACAACACTAATTACGTTTAAAACAGGCATTGCTACTTTTTTTTCTGGTGGACAAGCCACCCTATATAAGAACTGTTCCCTCTAACCCCCCCTCCCCCCGCCCCAAATAGTTCCAAGCATGGCCCTGATTTTGACTCTCTGGTTTAAGAAGCCTTTATTTCATGATAATAAACAGGTAAATGTTGATAAAGCCTTCAACACAAAATTTATTTTATACAGTGTGCTGCTACTTGATAAACCTTATACAAAATAAAATGTTCAACCACTTTTATATGTGTCGGTGTTCCAGCCCTCAAAACGACCCAGCAGCAGATTAAGATCCCCTTTCACCTCCCCGATATTAATCGACACGGTACCTTATCGAAGCGTGTGTGAAATGTCGAGGTAAACAAATGAATCACAAAGCACAGGTAGCTAGAGCTAGCTTCTGGCGACGTTGACTCAGCCACATTACCTCATTACCTGGCCACTAGATGCGACAAACATATGAGCTCGTGTCAACAAACGACTCGCAGAGCAAACATCCTGCACATGCGAGGACAAAGGGCTCACACACAAGGCATGTTTGAAACTCCCGCCTTCCCGCGGATACAGTAGGGCCGGTTTAACACGCGCCCCTTTGTAGCACGGGAACTTAGGGATGGCACAGTATACAGTAGAGCCTAACTCACGTCCCTTTATATCTGGGGAACTAAGGGATGACACAGTATACAGTAGAGGCTAACT
>CABFOV010002193.1:0-12662 GCA_902141375.1 Timema poppense
GATTTTTGCAGTTTTTATAACAAAAGTTTTTTGGGCTAAAATATACAAAACATTGATGCAGCAGTTATGTTAAGATTACTCTTACACAGTGCCGGATTAAATCTAAGCAAAATAAGATAGAGCAAAGGTTCTCACAATCCGTAGATCCTAAAAAAAAATACATTTAAGTATTGTTTCCAATTGGTATAATATATTATAATCTATTATATGGATCAAGGCAACCAAATGATTAATATGTAATCAAAAAATGTATTCATTTGAAAATAAATAGTATTTTTCACATTAAATATATTTCTATTAAATAATGTAATTCCGCTATAATCATGACATCATGACAGATATTCAACAATTCTTGATAGCACCATGTGGAGAAAATTAAACCCTATATTTATACTATAGCGATAGTCTATATATTCAAAATATATTTTGCTATAAAAACTGAAAAAATACTGATCTTTCCTCGTCCCCCTATCCCCCAAACACACACTCCCACCTTAAAAAGTTTCCTTTCAAATGCCATCATTTCAATGATATGGTAGTTATTTTAAATAAATGGTACGTAACTCCGCAAGGACTTTCTCGCTCTTTTGTTTGAAAATGGAGATATTTACTCTAAACTCGTAATATATGGGAAACGAGATAATGTACACTAGCAAACCCAAGCATAAATTGCACTATACTTATGTACAACTTTTTTTTATTACCGGTTTTAAATTTTATAATTTTGTTTTTAAAGAATTAATGTTCTCATCTGCATGTTTGGACCAATAAAAAGAGATCAATGTTGGGTCCACAAGGGTCAACACTTCGTATTAAAATTTCCACTTTTGGTTACAATTTTCAACATTTTATTAGGTGTTGCAAATCTTCATGCTATCGCATTGCTATTAAATTACTCATTTATAAATTTTGACCAATAAAAAATGTAAATATTGACTATTGAGTCTAAAATGGATATAGATCATTGTTCTACAAACATTTCTCCTAAGAGGTTTAAGGAAAAACAAAATAAACTTTTAAAGACTTACTTATATTATTACTCTATGACATTGGAGAATTATTGTGTTAAAACTTTAGTAGATCTTTACAACTAAAGCTCACTAAATTGTATTAATATGTTCGAAAATATCTCAGAAACTGTTGTATTTATAAAAATATATTTCATATAAAAGTTTTTTATTTTTAATAGTACTACAGTTTTTCAATATTAAGTTATTTAGTATCTCAAATAGTTGCGGAGATACGGAAGTTTCTACTTCTACCCTAAAATTCATTTTCACGGTAAAATGAAAATAGCCAGCTTATTTATAATCTTAATCAACACCTAGATACGAATATTAATCAATATCGTTTGATACGATTTGGATAAATTCAATTTTTTCTCTTTTCACCCTTTCTTAAACTACTCTTAATTTTAAGTTTAAACAGACACACAGACAGATGGCATTGCAAACACCACTTTTAAGGGTTTGGGTGGTCTTGATACGTCGACATCCATCAACATTTCAGGTTAGATTTTCTTTTGCGGTTGCATTACTTTTACCTTTTATGATTAAAAAGTTAAAATATATATATATTTACGTATAGCTTGAAAGTTATTTATTTTATAAAAATATGCTTCTTATAAAATATTTGTATTTTAAAGAGGCCTACATATTTGTAGCGATAAGTAATTTCATATCTCAAAAGTTTAGGAGATAATATAAAAAAATATAATTTACGCATCAGACCGGAGCCTTTAAAGTCATTTTGCCGAAATATTGAGAGAAACTATTTTGTTTGGAATATTTATAAATGTTTAGAATTGAAATTTAATCAAAATCGTTAGACCAGATTTTGATAAAATTGACCTTTTCTCTTTTTGCCCTTTCGTAAACTACCCTTAATTTTAGGGTTAGATATCCAATTCAAAAAACCCCTCGGGGCAACCCTATGAGAACCCTAGATACCAAGTTTTAACCCAATCGGTGAAATAGTTTAGGCTCTAGTTGGAGGTACAGACAGACAGACAGACGGAAAGTCAAACATCACTTTTTTGGATTCGGGGAGTCATGAAACGTCAAGATTCATCAAAATTTCTAGTTCGATTTTTTTGACGATCACAATACTTTCTCTACCTGTAAGATAGCGAGAAAGTAAAAATCACATATTACTGTTAACTATAAAATCAAATTAAGCGTGTCTACTTAAAAAAACTCTATGGCGCCACCCTCAAGCGAGATATACAGACCGAGCGGCCGCCACCGTTAGCGATGATAGTGCCAAGATTTCCGGATACAGGGTGACATGTGGCGTATCTACTGAAGCAATATTTTATGTATTTTGAACAATTTTTTTATTTCTTTATCTTGCTACATCTCTATACATTAAAAAAAAAAAACCGAAGCTAAGATTTATTTTTTTGAAAGGCTTGAGGAAGGGGGAAGCGGAAATAACAACCTCTGGGTTCCCAATGAACTTTTCAGACCATTTTTCACATTTCAATGCACCTGCAATATTTTATCTGAGTTCATCCATACCTTGTCCAGGATCGGTGTTCACAACTTATTTTTAAGGTAAAAGTCCGTATATTTTATCGTGTAAGTGCGGCCTCGGTGGCTTGTTCACGCCATCCTCGGTGATTAATGGGAGTTGATATTTTAATATTTAATACACAGCCATTCAGGCACTATATTAGATGTGGCGGCAGATACTTACATCTAGACCGTGTGTCGGAAAGATTTCGCGCATGCGACTCGAGGTGTGAGGCAAAAAGCTAGTGAAAGTATTAATACAAAGTGGCTTTGAATGTGAAAGTGTCTGGAATAGCTTAAAAACAACACAGACAAGCACAAATAGTCCTGAGTAGTCATTAATGTTGTACTGTGTGTTTTGTGAAGTTGGACATCGAAATGCAAAGTCCGAGCTTCGACCTTAGCTGGTTCTAATTTGGAGAGGGCAACTCAAAAAATCGCGCGTGTAGTATATAGGCCTAGTTTTATTTCATGTCAAGTAATTATTTTTAGTATTTTTACTTTCTCGCTATCTTACAGGTAGAGAAAGTATTGTGATCGTAAAAAAAACCGAACTCGAGATTTTGATGAATCTTGACGTTCCATTACCACCTCCCCCTTACCCCCCGAATAAAAAAAGTTGTTTTTGACTTTCCGTCTGTCTGTCTGACTCTCCAACTAGAGCCTAAGCGATTTTACCGATCGGGCTAAAACTTGGTATCTAGGGTTTTCATAGAGTTACCCCGAGGAGTTTTTGGAATTGGATATCTAACCCTAAAATTAAGGGTAGTTTACTGAAGGGCAAAAAGAGGAAAAGTTGATTTTCTCAAAATCAGCTCTAACGATTTTGATTAAATTTAATTTCTAAACATGTATACATATTCCAAACAAAATGGCTTTTCTCTATATTTATGCAAAATGACTTTAAGGGCTCCGGTCTGATGCGTAAATTATCTTTTTTTATAATATCTTCTAAACGATTTGAAATATGAATTTACTTATTGTTATAAATATGTAGGCCTCTTTATAGTTACAATATTTTATAAGAAGAATATTTTAATAAAACCAATAAATGTCAAGCTATACGTAAATATATATATTAACTTTTCGAACACAAAAAGTAAAAGTGTTACGACCGCAAAAGAAAATATAACCTGAAATGTTGATGGATGTCAACGTCTCTAGACCCCCCAAACCCTAAAAAGTGGACTTTACAATGCCATCTGTCTGTGTGTCTGTTTAAACTTAAAATTAAAATTAAGAGTAGTTTAAGAAAGGGTGAAAAGAGAAAAATTCGAACTTATCAAAATCGTATCAAACGATATTGATTAAAATTCGTATCTAGGTGTTGATTAAGATTATAAATAGACTTGCTATTTTCATTAAAAATGACTTTTAGGGTAGAAGCAGAAACTTCCGTATATCCGCAACTATTTGAGATACTAAATAACCTAATATTGAAAAACTGTAGTGCTATTAAAAATAAAATAACTTTATATGAAATATATTTTTATAAATTCAAAATTATCTGAAATATTGGCAAATATATTAATACAATTTTGTGAACTTTAGTTGTAAAGATATACTACTTGAGTTTTAACGTAATAATACTCCAATGCCATAGAGTAATTAAATATAAATAAGTATTTAAAAGTTTATGTTGTTTTTCCTTAAATCTCTTAGGAGTAATGTTTGTACAACGTTGATCTATATCCATTTTAGACTCAATAGTCAATATTTACATTTTTTATTGGTCAAAATTTATGAATAAGGAATTTAATAGCAATGCGATGGCATGAAGATTTACAACATTTAATAAAATGTCGAAAATTTTAACCAGAAGTTGAAATTTTAATACGAAGTGTTGACCCTTGTGGACCCAACATTGATCTCTTTTTATTGGTCCAAACATACAAATGAGAACATTAATTCTTTAAAAACAAAATTATAAAATTTAAAACCGGGAATAAAAAAAAAGTTTTACATAAGTATAGTGCAATTTATGCTTGGGTTTGCTAGTGTATATTATTTCGTTTCACATTTATTACGAGCTATGAGTAAATATCTCCATTTTTAAACAATAGAGCGAGAAAGTCCGTGCGGAGTTCCGTATCATTTATTTTTACCAGCATATTTTTGTCTATAAGCAATTTAAATTATCTAAGGCCAAATGGTGAGGGTACACTTGTCAAATAAAATACAAAATTAACTTTCACAAGAATAATGACGATCCGCAAATACATTTCCTTAAAAATTTAATCTGGTTTAATTTTCCATTATGAAGCTGTAATTTCATAATTTTTTGCTTTACTCTGTAATTTATTTATTTTTAATAAATATGTATTCTTCAAGTCAGATCCAACAAAATTTATTTAGTATAATTTCTTAATTGTGAATCTTTACCCCAATATGTAAAGGTAAAAATAAAAAGTCAACCGACATAAAGTCGATTCATTCCTGGTGGTAGATGACGGCGAGCAAAATTACAAGTTATACTCTAAATTATCCTCTCGCCAAACCATATGTTAGGTTGTAACTTTAGGGAGTCAACGCATTAACGATAAAATATTCGTTTTTAATTAGGTTTTTCTTTTATACATTTTACATTATTGAAACACGAATTTATGAAAACAGTTTGAATGAGTTTTTTTTTTGTGTGTGGAAGTGACGTCTGTGGTTAACTTAAAAAATAATTGTTATTGCTTCTTCACTTCACAAATAAAAATGGTGAAACAGACGAAACGACGGTCGCTGATGACGTCAAATAAACGGTGTTCGGTTGTGTTTTTACGCATCTGTTTACCAAATAAAAACGTTTTATTTTTGAAATCAATACTTTGTATGGCTTGTTCAATAAGTAATAAAAGCACCTGCACTTATTTTGGTGACCATTTATAAAAGGTTACACGTGTGACTATAATATATTTAATTTATTATTTCATGCAATTTAATATATCTTGTTACCACAACCGCAAAAACAAAGACATGATAGATTTATTAATATATGTTGTTATTTCAATGGGTTACGAAAAAGCCAATTATACAGTAATACTTAGGGAGGTATTATTAGAAGGGATTAACACTTGTGATAAGTAACATAGTAGCACTAAAAAAATAATTATTCTTCACATATAAGCTAACATTAATTACTTTCAACTAGTGTTTGAAATACAAATCTTCTGCTAGCGTTCAGTTATCGCCACTCCAGTGACGAATCAACTGTATTTTGAAAATTTAATGGAGACTTCTTTGTTTCTTCTGTACCATTTTCTAGGAAAAGCAAACTTTATTATATATTATTAAAGTAATTACATGAATTTTTTTTGTGTGTATATTTTCATCCCGCCACACCCGACTATGTTATACGCATTTTACTATGTTAATAAGGAGGAACAAGGAAAGGTAAAATTTACAATAATTGTATCCGCATTTGCGTGGAGGGAGTGTATGAAACAAATCAGGGGAAAAAACCACTCCCAGTAAATCCAGTTGGTATTTTAGCTATGACCTCCCTGTTACTGAAAAACCAGATTATATATTTAATAAGGCCAGTAAAAAATCTACTACAAGCCATAGAATGACTTTCTCATTCACTTTTTTTTATTATACTTATACTTGTAACCGAGTCTTATTACCCGTTCGGGATATGAGCTTACGTAATAATTACGCTAATTGGTTAGGAATTGGGAAGGATGAATACAGAGGAAGTGAACCCACAGATGCGTGAAGGAAGAGTGGAAAAACATTTCGAAAAAATTGCCCCCAGTTCACCCGAGTGAGATTCGAACCTCGATCTACCTGTCCTCAGCAGTACAACTCAACACGAAACCAGTGCGTTAGCTAACTACGTCACCGAGGCGGGTCACTTATTTTTAGCAATTAAATAAAAAATACAAATAATAATTGTCACTCAGTTTTAAAATCATTCACGTATTTTATAAATATAGACGAACGTTCTGAGGTAAAATTACAACCGCCACAACAAGAGAGGCTAACGATCACTTGAGTGGTTCTAAACGTTACGATACCTATTACCTGCCTCAATAATACGTTTGTCTTGGGACAAAGTTGACGTAGGCAAGAGACTACCCACTTGCTCTGTGGTATAAGGGCCCGAAACGTTACTAGCCTGCACGACCGTAAAACAAGTAAAAAAAAAATGAAAACAAAGAATAAATCACGAAATAACAAAAAACCTAAATAAATGGAGAATGAACGAAAGGTTTACCCCACCAAGTTAGTTCAAAACCACTCAAAAAAACAATTTGAATCGAACGTGCGTGGCATTCGAAAAAGAAGAGGAGACAGAGGTGAGATAGACAGAGAGAGAATGGGGGAAAAAAAACATTATAAGGAAAGATATCGAAAAAATGAAAAAGTGTTACGAATGAAATGGAAGAAATAATAATGTTGGTCACAAACTTTTTTTTTATTATTTAACAATCTCGTGCACGACACAGTTGAGTAGAAGATAGAAGAAGAGGGGATCTAAAAAGTTTTCGGGGAGGGGGGTGAAAGGAGAATAGAGGACTAGGGGAGAGGGGAGAAAAGTACGTAAATGAAAACATAGAAAGAGGGGGTGAAGTTTTGAGGGATATATCACTCGCAAGTTGTTAAAGTAGGCCACTTGGGCAGAGCTCTCAAGGTAGAGTCGAGGACGATGGTAACCATGGCAACCTGTCTCGATTAACAGCTGGAGCTGTCACTCTAGTAAAGGAGAGGGGTCACAGAGAGGGAAACACTCACTAATTACCTGCCACGAATACATTAGCATTAACGAGCTACAACCCTGGGCACGGCAACGTCGTATTTTCAGTACTACTTTCAGGGTTTGAACCCCAGTCGTATTATGTGTAGATCAGAAATAACTGTAGTTTAAACACATCGACGACTCTACTTGGACACTGAGGGAATCAACGTGTACTTTCTAAACACAGTCTGCTACTTACAAACGTAACACAAGGTCAAGTGACGTAGTTCGATTGGCCTCCCCTTCCACTTTGGGCAGTTCACTCAGACCACCCAATATATTATTATTATTATTATTATTATTATTATCAGCGTGTCTTACTACCCGTTCGGGTTATACGCACTTACGCTAATCTGTAGTGATAGGGTGATTGTGAGATGAAATGAAGGACCTACAGTTTAACGTGGAATCCGAACCACGGTGGAAGCCTGGCATTCCCCAACATTCACAAGATGTCTTGTCAGAGGTCACCCAATATACACTCGGCCCGGATTTGAGCCCTTGTCACCGCAAAACTTACTAATTCAATGTAATTACCTATAGTCCTATAATGACCACATTTAATTTAATAAGTTAAAACCCACTTTGGTGGCCGCATGGTCCAAGGCACTACTCTCGCAGTAAACCAAACTGTCGATGACAGGGAGTTCAAGGTTAAAATCTCAGTCGGATGTACCAAGGGCGGTTCTTTCAAAATGGTTCCCCCTCTTCCTTCACGCAAATGTGGGTAAACATCCTATAAATATAACCTTCCTCATCCCTAAAACCCTTAGCGTAGTTAATACATAGGCTTATGACCCGAACGGATAGTAAGACGTGGTGCTAAAAATATAATCTTGTGTTAGCACTAAGCTGTCATTGCTTTAAAAAAAAATCTGCATGATTTTCAACCCGCCTTCCCCCCTTATACTCCGTGGTCTTCGGTGGTCCCTCAGCGCGCATAGCTTTCATTTGGTGGTCCTTCATCATCATAACTTTGAAAAACACTGTAGTCGAGGCTATAAAGAGCATCAGTGAAGGTGTAGACTAGAACTCGTTTCTGCAGCGTACGAGATAAAACCCTGGTATTCAGAACAGTGTCCAGACAAGCTGTCGGCCATGTTTTACCACGTCACGTGCCAGAACCTCTCGTACGAGCTGTTTACACCGATTTCTGCACCACCCGTATCTCTCTCACTCTCAGCGCTGTCAGAACGGTTTCGAGAAAAGCCAGAGAGAGGTTCTGTTACCCAAAGTACTACGAGCTATTACTGGCAGGCGCGAGGCTGCCCTCTTGTTTTGTTTTTTTAATTCGATCCTATACTAATCACAAAAGCTGACTGTGGTGGGCCACTTCAGTCTATATAGCTGCGATTAAAGGAAATCATAATATTGAGCAGAGTTTTTCGAAATGTTATTTAAAGTATTCAATTAGATTAATCTATAATTTTACAATACATTTTGAGGAAGGGAAACATATTTTGGGCTGATTACGCTAATGAGCTAAGGCGGATGAAGGTCAAATTTTTATAGGAATAGACCCGGATCTACGTGGGTGGAGAGTGAAAAATTATTTTGTATTAAATGCTCTCAGAACACCCAACCGAGATTCGAACCACGATACCCCCGTGATTGTTATTCCAGTTTGTTGTGAGAGGGATAGGAACATATTAATCATCCATAAGAGTTATGTTAAAATTTGATTTTTTAATCTAATTGTAAACTTTTAAACTACAGATAAGTCCACGAGAAACTGTCGCTCGCCTACTGCATCGCCGCTACAATACCGTTATGCTAAAATAGTTTACAAATATTACTCTCTTTTGACCTTGAAATTTCAATCTGTAAAGGGTATGTTGGTTAAAATTTGTACACACAGATTGGCAGAAAAGTTAAAAATTAATAATCGAAAAGCAGCGTTTTATTTTAAATGCAAATTATAGCTGTGGCTGTTGGAAATCGAACCACCGCGATAACAGAGGAAAGAGGGGGAGGGAGGGGCTGAGGGAAATATGAATGGAAGGGGAGGGAGGGGAATGTATCATCTCAAGATTTACTGTTATTTTTGATGATAACGGGCATGATGGTTTGGTTCTAAAAAAAAATCAAGGCTTATTTTGGGTTGAAAATTTAACAAAGCCCCTAATTTTGTTATATTTTCCCAACCCCTTATTTCCAAACCAAATTAAATAAAAAAATAAAATACTTAAGAGTTCTCTTAACAGCCGTCATTTTAAGAAGGGGCGTGCATAAGAAGTTTGAAGGATATATATGTAGTTATATTGTAAAGCCTAACTATGTAGTGAAATTTATATTAGATGTATAATCAAAAATATTATATTACTACGACGTCGACAAATTAAATGTATAATTTTTTGTAGTGAAATTTGGTGAGTGAGTTAATTTGTGTACATGCGTATCAAGTGCGTGTGCACAGGTAATATTTCCACCCCTATTTTTCATCCCTATTCGCAACACAAAGTGGCCCGCTCCAACAAAGATATGGTCTGGAAAACGTGCCAGGGGCCAATTAACTTCACAGCTGTTTGTTTCTGGTTGTGTGCGTCTCGTTATACGGCCAGGATATCAACATAGGCCTAACTACACAAATAAGGAGGTAGAGTATAGTCATGAAAGTGTATAAGAATTTGCGTGGAGAGAGTGGGAAACCTTATAAGAAAATTCACCTAAGCACACCCTGTCAAGATTCTAATCTCAACCACTACGTCACCGGCCAAACCAAACAAGACGAGACTAGCGCTTTTACTCACTTCAGTTGCCTGAATAGTTTAAGGAGTCACTCTTCGTGTTATATTGTCCTACTTAAGACGAGGAGTTCGGGGTTTGGATACGGGTCAGGTATAATGAGCGTGGGGTTTTCCTAAAAATGTTTCCCACTCTCTTTGCACGTAACTGCTGGTACCTCTAAAATGCTTCCTGCCTCATCCCTAGCATTAGAGTAATTATAATATATGCGTATAACCTGGACAGGTATTAATTAAGACTCTGTGATAAAATAAAATTAACGCTTTTAACCGTGTGCTTATTCAGTATGGGTGATGGATGCACTTCAAGTGAGCGAGCAGTCAGCGTCTGTGGCGACTACTATAGTATGGAGAGCATGCAGTTTATTTTTCTAACCATTAGAAGCTGGAATATCGTCTCAATAGTTTACTTTACGTTGTTCAATTTACTTGATGCTAACTAGGTCACGTTTTAAACAAAGTTGAGTTTTTTTAAAAAATTTACAATCACGCGTGTAATAAGACATGCTATACATACTTCAAAGAGAGAAAGAGAAAAAAGTATTTTAACAACAAAAAATAGTGAATTTAAAGATTATAGAGCTTAGTACACGTTTATCTTTAACATTTTGTTAACCGCATCTATGGACACGTGGGCTAAGGTGTCAACATCATCTGGTCTGGTTTGATTGTGGCAGGATGGTTCGAGTCTAATGAAGTTTTTTTTACTATTGTTTCCCATTCTCTCTCCACACAAATACAGATATATTTCATATTCTACCTAATTCGTATCCTCCTTACTAGTGTGAGAAAAACTGAATGGTTAGTAAGAATAGTTGGAGAAAGAAAAAACCAAAAAACTCCTATGTCAACGTATTATTCCAAGCCAGATTTTATAAATAAATATATAGCCCGCCTCGGTGGAGTAGTTAGCTAACGCGCTATTTGTGTTGAAAAATCGAGGTTTGAATCTCAGTCGAGTGAACTGGGAGTGGTTTTTCCTAAATGGTTGTTCACTCTCCCTCCACACAAATGAGGTTTCACTTCATCTAAATCAAACCTTCCCAATTCCTAATCCATTAGCGTAGTTACTACTTAAGCTTATAACCCAGAAGGGTAGTAAGACGCGGTGCTAAATAAATAAATAAATTAATTAATAAATAAAAATATTAATATTAATATATCGAGTGGCTCTGAAAATTATATAATTTTAATAGAAGGTAATAATAATAAAAATAATACTTAGAAAGGCGTCTTACTACCCATTCGTGTTATACGCCTAAGCACTAATCACGCTAATGGGTTAGGAATTGGGAAGGTTGAACTTAGAGGAAGTTAACCCGCATTTGCGTGGAGGGAGAATGGAAAACTATTTAGGACAAACTATCCCAGTTCACCAGAGCAAGATTCGAACCTCGATCTCACCGTCCTCAGCAGTCTAGCTCAACACGAAACTAGTGCGTTAGCTAACTTCGCCACTGGGGCGGGAGGGGTTGAAAAGATTTATCTCAACTTATATTTACATCGACCCTAAATTGCTATATTTTAGATGTAGATAAAAATATTATTCTTGCTACTTTTTTTTTCCAATTGTAGAGAGTGGGTGTTGTCGTCTTTCCATTAAACATCAAGTTTATTTTTAAACGGTGCTAAAGTTCAATTTTTATACGAAGGTTTTAGTTAGAGAATACTAACCTATTTGGTTTCTGTTAACGTTAAAAGTTTCCATCAACACACTACGATAAAGTTGGCTCGAAATCGTGAATTCGCACCAACAAAACTGCACCGAAAAGGCCGCTTTTGACCATTTTAGAATGTCTTCACAGCTAAGCATTGTGCACAAATCGGGATTCAGTCTTAATAGGGACATACTGTAGTTATTAGCAAGAAACTTTGTCGCTTTGTCCTCCACCGTCACCGCGGAAAATTTCTAGTAATCATTCAAATACGAATGCACTGCACACATTTTTAGCCTATCGTAGGTACCATTTCACTAAATTATTATTTTTATTCATAGATATTGAGATTATCTCTTCAAAGTGACAGGAGCAGATCCCACGACTTTTTTTAGTTGTAATATAAGACCCTTTCTATAAAAATTGGACTGTATCAACGAGTCAAATCTGGGACCAACGAAACCTACAAGCGTCGAGAACCGGACCGATCACTCCGGTCCAGCGGCGGAAGTGTCAACAGTGGAGAGGATGTGTGCTGGGTTTGGTTGGGGATAGGCTGTGTGTGTGTGTGTGTGTGTGTGTGTGTGTGTGTGTAGGGAGGGACCGGACAAGAGAACATTACTCGCCAATAATTCCGCGGACCCACGAAACGGTACAAAGCGAAACCACGACTGAAACGAAACACCGCAATTCGGGCTGAATATAGCAATAGCGCTTCTCGGCCCGCGGATTTACGCAAACTACGTACCTACCGATAATTTTTTGATAGCTCAAAGATAATAAATTATTATTTATAGTTTGAGTGTAAAGCCAAAGAGGGTTTGGGATTTGCCTAATTTTTCCAGGTAAACACATAATTTTTTTAGCACCACGTTTTACAACCCGTGCGGTTTATCCGCTTATATACTAATTACGCTAATTGTTTTAGGGATTAGGAAGGTTATGCTAATAGGAAGTGTACCAGCATTTTCGTGGAGGGAGAGTGGATAACCATTTAGAAAACACTCCCCCCCCCCCATAC
>CABFOV010002193.1:13275-39601 GCA_902141375.1 Timema poppense
ATTATTATTAGCACCGCGTCTTACTACCCATTCGGGTTATACGCACTTACGCTAATGTGTAATGGTAGGGTGATTGTGAGATGAAATGGAGGACCTACAGTTTAACATGGAATCCGAACCACGGTGGAGGCCTGGCATTCCTCACATTCACAAGATGTCTTATCAGAGGTGAAGGAAGGGTTTGGTAATCAGATAAATTTTTGCTAGAACCGAGGATTGAACCCCGGCCGCCAGCATGGAAGTCTGACACCTTAACCCCTAGACCGCCAGGTCACTAGGTTAGCGATCATTTTCTAATCGTTAAATTCTAATGCAATGGTGACTATCAACGACTTACTTTCCTAAATAGATTGTACGAGGACTTTTTCTTTTTAAAGAAACTATACCAATGTTCACCAGTTGAGGAAGAAAAATAATGACACAGAGGGAAACCAACATCCCCAGTGCAATCGACTGAAATCAAACCTCATCTGAGGCGTGATTACCTTCTCCCCCCCCCTCCCCCCTATCCCATCATGCCGATGCTTTGTAAATTTCAACGTTTTCTAGTGCCCTACATTGGTCACAAATGACAGCGTTTGCCGAAACTCCAGTCATTAAAAAGTGAACCAGCTTCAGTGATCAGTTCCAATGGTGCTTTCCATCGATTAAAGAGGAGAAGGAGGAGGGAATATAAATTTCCCAAAATGTTTCGACATGAATAATTATGCTGTTCGTTATTTATTGGGCCATATTAAGATGACTTAGGAGAGAATGTTATAACTGTTTCAGACTTTCGAGAGACCAATGATACACAAACAGGCATAAAAACATTTACAGCAGTAGGATTTTGTTGGGAATACGTTTTTATAAAATAAAAACACATCATTTTGTGAACAAAAAATTATAGCATGTTACTATATTATTATTATTATTATTATTATTATTATTATTATTATTATTATAATTTATAGGTATTGATAGCATCATATATATATATATATATATATATATATTTAATAACACCGCAGATTACATTATTTGACGTATGAACAAGTGAAAGTAGATATAGTAACTTTTATAGGCTATCGCAACTGCCAATTACAGAGAGATCGGGGTTTGATTCCTGGTATGGTGGGTGTGCTGAGAGTGGTTTTCCCCCCCTAAATAGTTTACCACTCTCCCTCCAGGCAAATACAGGTACACTTTTTCGAAATTCAACCTTCCTAATCCAAAACTCATCAGCGTAATAGTACATATGCGTAAACCTGAACAAGTAGTAGGACGCGGTGCTAAAATAACTTTTATAGGTGTCAGGTAAGGTTCTTCCCATGAAAATTGGACTGAAGAGTTTATATGACATTATAATACTGTTTAAGCTTTTATTTTTTTCTTTATTAGTTCAGTGAGGTTTAAAAAATATATATTCTTAAAAAAGAGGAGATAAAAGGTAAACTACAAAGAACTGTGCCGACATTTTGTTCTATGAGTAAAATATATTTTACTTTTCTCATATCAAGTGAAAGTATTGAAATTACGAAGAAGAAAAAATCGAACTTGAGATTATGACGAATCTTTTACGTTTTGTATGAAAACAAACTGAAAAAAGGTGGATTTTACCATTCTGTTTGTCCCCATATCTGTTTGTTTGTCTGTCTGTCCCTGTCCACGGATCGTAAACGGTTATATGAATTTTGATCAAATTTATAACTAGATTTTGCAGGACTATACCCTGGCATTAGTTTTTTTTTTAAATTTTGGCCATAGCCCTCAAAATAAGGGTAGTTTATTAACAAGTGATTTTTTATGAATTTCAAAAATTACTTAAACGAGTTATTTTAGAAACGCATATATAGGATTTGTTTGTCATGTTAAGTAGTAGTGTACAAATGGTTATTCAGCAAAAATCGTTGAAGGCTAGTTTAGTGATGGGAAATTTTTGGAAACTCAAAATATTTCAAAAATAGATCTAACGATTTTATTCAAAAAGTATAACTAGAGGGGGAATGCCAGGCCTCCACCGTGGTTCGGACTCCACGTTAAACTGTAGGTCCTCCATTTCATCTCACTATCACCCTACCATTACACATTAGCGTAAGTGCGTATAATCCGAACGGGTAGTAAGACGCGGTGATAATAATAATAGTAATATTTATTTTTTATAATGTCTGAATTAGCGTCCATGTCGCAAATCGTTCTACGGGAGAGTATTTACACACCCTTGCATGGCGCAGCGTTGTCACACTCCAACTGTAAATCGCCCTTGACCTGAATGACTGGAAATGACTTATGTTACCAGACGCCTTCTTTTCTTTTACACGTTTGTAAACATAAAAAAAACACATTATGAAAATAATGGAGGCGATAAAATTACAAGGGTGCGCAATTTAACTAAGAAAATGGTCGCATCCTTCTTCCACAACGCGTCGACATTGGGGTGCGAGGATAGTGTGTTTGTGCATGCTAAGAAACAAAGAAATATACCGGCAACTAAATCTCGTGTAGCCTAATGTTGGTGAAAGTAATCGTATTAATTAATAAGGCTTTATGAACCAGAACTAGGTCAATATTTAGACTCGAAACTAAAAAGATAAATTTTTAAAAACAAAATTCGTAGACTATTATCAGAATTTTCCTTTTTTTCTTTTCCACTACAGCTTAGTACTTGTTCGAGTCATACACATACATTAATTACGCTAACAGGAAAGAGGTGAGTAAGGATATACTTTTATAGGAAATGTATCAGCATTCGCTTAAAGGAGTGGGAAACCATTTAGGAATAAACACCCTTAGTCTACCTGACCTGGATTCGAAACTCGACCTCCCCATTACCGGCAGACGAGTCAAACATGAGAATTACACGTCAGAGTGAGACTATGTGACCACTGGGCTGCCTATGCAATTATATAGATGGAAGTTAATTTAATCTATTTCTTAGTTACTGCTATATCATTTTTTTTTTGTTTGTTTGGGATATCAGAAACCTATATTGGCAAATCCAAGATCATAATATGAGGAAAATGAATTACATAATATGCTCCAAAATTAGATTACCCTAAGTACAATCGGCCGAGATTGTACCGCGGTCTTATGAGTCAAAATCACCACTAACGTTTTTTATTTATGATTTGGGCTACTACAAAATTCCTTATATAGGGTGGTGCGGATACATTTAGACGATCTGTGATGGACAACGTGCCTAGGTTTACCTGACGTCCGGTGGAGCTCACCTGAGTGACATTATCTTCAAAAAGTGAAAAAGTGTAGTATAATTCGTTCACGACCTAAATTTACCTGGATAACAGCTCGAAATGTTACTAGAAGTAGTCCCTAATATATCACTACGCCAACAGCTGACATCTATCACTTTGGATGACTGTAATGAAAACATATGGTAATATATTAATGTGATAGTTAACCACAGTAATTTAGGCCAATATTATTTATATATTTATTTGAGGTCGGACACAAAGTTTATTTATAGTTTTATTCCACTTAAAAAAATATTCCCACCACTTTTACAAAAACTTCTAACGAACATAACTTCAAAATGGCCACTGACGAATTTAAACCATATGTTTGAACATAATGCTAAACAAGTTTTTTACAATGATGCAGACACGCAGTCGATGAAAATATTTTATTCAGTTAAATATTTCAAAATACGATAAAATAATCATAAAATCATTTATTATATGTAAAAAAAATTACAAATTGTTTTCTTTTTCATGTAAATACGGTGCGTGTATTAAAAGGTATGATTGGTGCACTATATTACACAAAATAAATAACGTTCCAAAACGAAGAATAAGTACTTTTAATTATGTTTAAAATATTGTTTCGAGTTGGATAAAAAGAAATCATTTAAAAAATTAGCTAGTATGAGAAAACTTAAGTTTTCATTATTTAAAATGTAATATCTAACAGGTAATTAAAGATCTTAACATTTATAACAAAACTGTGATCTTTTACCAGGATTGGCAACCCAAAACCTAAACATATGATTTTAGAACTGTCAGCCAGGTAAAAACCTATCGTGAACAGTCTGTATGTAGTTTTGTTTTATTTAGCTAGTGAATATTTACTTTTCAATTAAAGTATTAATTTTCAAGTTACTAATCGTAAAATTGTTTCAGGCCCAGTGTACTTCAATGTTTAAAACATTTTCATATAACAATACAAATATTCTGAGAGGTCTTTAGCAATGTTTTTTTTAAACTGTTAATTCCATAAAGTATGGTATTTTTTCCCATAAAAGTTAAAATACTTAAAATAATTCAAACGTGGTAAGCACAGCCAGGCCAGTATTTTTGAATAAGCCTATAATTTTTTTATGAGTGCTTCCTTAGATAATGTGTAGTTTAATTTTTCTACATTTAGTAGACTAATCTTAACACTTTTTAAATATCGGTTAAGAGTAATAATGGCATTTAATTAAAAATATTTCAAATGACGATAATTTTTTTTATCAAATTCCAGGATTCCCATGACAAGTATTTAATGGCTGTAGATATAACTTTGTGTTGAAAAAAAACACTTTATTCATCGTGTCCAAACAAAGTTGTTTTCTCTTCTAACAACTGTTTATGATGCTGAATGAATGGTGTTACCTATAAAATGAGTTTTAAGAAAACATAAATATTATTAGTTTAACACTCTTGTGAGGCTTGTAATTATGAGCTCCGGGCGCGGGAGGAACATATGGGCAAGATGGTAAGATTAACTTTGTGTTATGATGTTTGATTAACCTAGTATTCAAATTTCAAATGGCCAGCCAACAGACCTACAGACCAGGCTCGCGAGGTGTATTTTTCTGGTTGGATCGCCCCCCGCCCCAGACGAGCCTTGTATAACTTGACACGAAATTACAAGTGGGATAATTTGTCGGTCGTCTAGTCACGAGTTCCAGTCGACAAGAGTCGAGCGTGACGATACGTGTGGGCTCCTGGACACGCACTGGAGTACCACCTTCACCAAACCCTTCCTCTTTCTGGCTATTAGACAGTACCACATTCTTCTACTTATTACACCGACACACTCGTTCACTTATATACACACACACGTAAATCTTAGTTATTCTGCTAGTTTAAAATAATAATAATTATAAGTAATTTTTTAAAAATATCTCAAGACCATTTTTTCGTAAAGAAAATGTAATGGCAAAAAACATGCGTATCTTTAGGCTAAGAAACCTTTTCTAGGAATCAAAACGAGTTAAGGTTAAGAACGTTGTATTGATCCAAAAAGGATGGCTAGGGGGAATATATATATCACGTAGAAAGAGAAACTTCTTTACTTGAGAAAAAGTGTTGGAAATACAATTTAAATACCATGTTTTTTTAAATTTTGTCCATAGACTAATACAGACAGTTTTAAAATACCTCTTTCGATAGGCTACCTTGTACTGCATTTCGTTTGTTTTTTTAATCATATTGTAGTATCACCCCCCATGGTCACGTGATCAAAGTAGTAGTGCTCGCCATAAACTATATTGTCAGTGACAAGGTTCATATTCCTATCGAATACTTTGAGAAGGGGTGTTCCACATTTGATTTTTCTATCCTATTTCAATGCTATTAGGAGTATAACTCTTTTATGCATAGGTGGACACGCGGAAAATTTGACAAGCTCGTCTAGTCTGGTTTGTCAGTGAGCGGTGGTGAGGCCGGGCTAGATTCAAAGCCGAGTGATATTAACGGCAATTTTTTTTTCTTCTAAATATCTTACCACTTTCCCTCAAAGAAAATTCAGATATATTTTCTCTTAATCCTCTCTTTAAAATGACTAATCCAATAGTGTAGCTAAATGTGTATATATGAGATGGGTAGTCAGAAAGGAGGGGAGGGGAGGATGGTCGAAATACACCAATTATTTTCCCGTATGTTAACTTGCCACTAACCCAACATCTAAGCGTACAACGAAGAAAAGTTTATATTTGTAAAGTTAGTTTGTAAGCCTGTGATTAGAAAGTGCACGTAAAAGTGTTAAAAAAAAGGGGTGGGGGTGGAATGAGTTACCCCAAAAATACAAGTTTGGATTCACCAGCTTATTGTATGTGTACGTAGACAAACAGGAATGTTAACGAAATGCCTTGAGCAATGTTTTTTATAATAATACATGAGGGTGTTTTTTCCAACTGGCACAGAAATAACGCCACGCAACCTCAACCACACACGAAACCCATTTCATAGAGAGGATAACTAGCTAGTCCATGTGAACCGTAAACAAAAAAATAATAGGATTTTTTTTAACAATTATATTGGGGAGATTGTTTGAATATTAAATTTGTCTATATGTTCATGGTGGAAGCTTTCAATTAGCCTAACTCTAGTGGGTCAATGCTTTTTGTGTCAGTCACTGAATTATATAATAGGCACTGTAACTTCAGATCATTTCATTCCGCATTAAATATTACAACACGGGAAAATAGAATTCTGTAAAATAAAAATTAAAGAAAATGCTTTTTTTTACAACAAGTCTAATATTTATTTTAAAATTGATGTTGTTATTGTAGTTATTTCGTGATAAGCTGAACCTCTTTCAAACCTATCTAAATTGAACTATAGTAGCCCCATGGCTTCTTTGGTGCCGACTGACAACTCACAGATGACAGCTAATAGTTTTGAAAAGTTATCAGGGCAAATAATGTATCCCTACGCCGAACTATATGATCTGCAAAAACATTTGTTTAGCAGCTGTCACCTCTGACGGTCAAAATTTAGGTATATACCTAAATGTTGACTGTCAGATGTGAGCTGTCAGTCAGCACCAAACAAATCATGGGACTACTGTATATACAAATATGTTACCGCACACTTAAACACATCATTTAATGCATAAACGGTGTAGTTATATTAAATTAGTAAAAAAAAGTTGCAACATCACAACTCAGTCGGTAGAGTGCAAAGAGTTCCGGGTTCGATTCCCGACATGACAGGAAACATTATCATTGGTGAAATTTGCGTTTCCCCTTTCACAGTGGTGAATTAACGGCCGGGGGGCTGGTTGTTGTGTGTATTATATATTTAGGCTATAGTTTGATTTTCATAGAACGCGCGTTATTTAAAGACTGTAAGCTCATGTATCCAAAATGACGGAAATCAAATTATTACAATATTGATTTCACATTCCTAGTCCGTTTAATTTACAATGTGAAAACAAACTATAAGGTAATACACGAGGAAGTAATATTTGTGGAGGCTTTTGATTCATTTCTAGATGAAATTTTTAGTCGATAAATCAAATAAAATATATTTCTAGAATGCGAAATTTTAGAGACTTTTAAGCAATGTTGGTGGTTGGAAGTATGCTTCCTAGAAAAATCAAGGTTTAGTTTATAAGCCGTGTGCTGATATAATCAGTCGGTCAAAAAAGTTCTCATTAAATACCTCATTAATAATAATACATAAAAACCCCACGTGCACCGTTAGCCATCCAGATTATCAGCATACTTACACTGATGGGGAAGAGGGCAAGTAAGGTCAAATTTAGCAAAAGTGTACCTACATTCTTGTTGACCGTGAGTGGCAAACACTTTAGAGAAAACTACCTCTGTACATCCATTCAAGATGAGACCTTGTCCCCTAGTCACCGGTAAACCAGACAAGACAAGAAAAGCACCTTTATCTTCATGTCTCAGATGCGGGTAAAATGTGTCGTTAAACGGTTACCTGGCCGAGATCCGAATTTCGACCCGCCTGTTACTGGCAATATATTGCAAGCTTGATGATTTATAGCGCGTAGCCACAAGTATTATTAAATGTTCGACTGACCGCGAATATACCATACATTCAAACCACACTCTCTATTTCATAAAAGAAAACAGATGTACAAAAAACACTATAAATGCACATTTAGCTATTTATTGGCATACCGAGATTATTTTTGTTGTTGGGAAAATATTCAAGTTAATGTTTTCTCAGTAAATGATATCAAATTATTTCCTCAGTAATATTGCGACATTAAATAGCAGCTGCTCAGCACAAAAACAGCTTATAATAACATAGCCTTCAATCGATTGAACAACTATTTACCACACCATAACACAGCCGCGCACAGGTAGGCCATTAGTTCGGAGCAATGTTTGCCATACGCACACAACACACATTAATATAACATCAGGGATAAGTGGTAAAGGGTGGACGAGAGAGAGAGAGAGAGAGAAAGGCGGAATCCAGGAGTGATTTTAGAGAAATCTGAGACTAACACATTCCCTGAACACTTGTAAACAAGTTTAAACATAATGGGGCCACCCAACCAGCTTTAATCATACTTTGTTTGAGTAGCCGTGGATCGACCTTTTCAAAACATCGTGGGCGCTCGAGAACTTCGATATTGGAAACAGCCTGCTCAATATTATAGGTTTGAACCTGTCCTTTCTGTGAAGATGAAATAAAGAGATGATGGCTACCAAATACATTCCCTCATCGAAGCAGAATGTTCAACTTGGAATAGAAGGCACAAACGTTATCAACTTGAAACTAAAGCCACAAACGATGTTAGTTTGGAATGTAAGGCACAAAAGATATCAACTTGAAATGAAAACCACAAACTACGTTAATTTGGGACGGAAGGCACAAACGAGGTCAATTCAGAATAGAATGCACAAATGACGTCAACTTAGAACTTGGCACCAACTAGGTCAACTTGAAATGGAAGAGACAGTTTAGAATAACTTGGAACGGAAGGCACACAATAGGTCAACTTGGAATGCAAGGCACAAATGAGGTCAACTTGAAACGGAAGGGACAAATAGTGTCAGCTTAGAAGTTTAGAAACAAAGTCGATTTGCAATGGAAGGGGAAAGCTAAACTAACCTGGAATAGAAGGCATAAACTAAGTTACTTTGGAACTGAAGATACAAACTAGATCCACTTTTAACGGAAGGCACAAACGAAGTAAAAACAACAAAAGATGCTAGTGCAATCTACTCTGACATAAAAGACTAGAGCTCGAATCCTAGTCAGGTGATCCTAGTTGAGGGTTTGATTATTGGTGGGTGCTAACGTATTTCCACTAAAGTCCACCCTCTTGATCTTAAGTCCTTAATCAAGCTAGTGTGGTACAAGTTGCGGGTAACCCGAACGGACGACGAGACGGGCATAGCTGAATAAACCGGTCCTATTATTATCAAGTTCACTCGATTCTGGAACCTCTTGGCCGAAACCTGAAGGAAGGAGAGCGGTGTCCGGCTCGTGATCCGGTCCAAATTTACTTAGAAGAGCAGTTTCCGTTTCCGGGGGATAGAGACATACAAGTCTTCTTCCTGTCTACACAAACTCGGGGTAAGAGTTTGTTCCCAAAGTTTTGTGGCTCGTACAAGGTCGAAAGAAACCATCTTCACCGTCTTCGACTGTCGACTGTACACGTGACGCGCGGGATGTTTGCAGAGGAGATGTGAAACGACCAAGTTTCACCTTCACTCGGAAGGTGGAGGGGAGAGTGGGGGAGAGTGGGGGAGAGAGAGACTGTCCACAAAGGGTAAGATTAAGGGGGAGTAAATACCAAAAAGTGAGGCAGACAGACCAAATATCTAGATATTAAAAAAATAAAAATATTTACGACAAAATTTGATAGGAAACCATCCTTAAAACACCCTGGTAGAATTCGAATCCATCTCTTCACGTCAATGAATGTCCTTTTTCTCCCCATATCTCTTTTCCTTACCTATTCGGGCTGCGAGCACACACATACATGCGTGCATACACACACACACGCTAATTTTGTAGGGATAAAAATATAGATGAGAAAAGATGTGCCCACATTTATATGGAGGGAGATCGGGAAGCAGTTTATGAAAAATAGCTTCTCAGTACACCCAACCAAGTTTCGAAGCTTGATCTACCTCCCCCCCCCCCCCCCTCCAATTGGTGAAAAAAATATCAAGTATGCTCGACATCCAAACCACGTGACCACCGGTATGGGTGTTGATGGTAGTCAATTGTAATACTAGCCTTAATTATTTATTTAAATGTATTTATTTATTCTGGTGAAGTTAAGGGGTAACACCATGTCTTACACTGACTTGCCGATGACGCGAAAGTTGAGGTTCGAATCTCAGTCGTCCTGTACTAAGAATGGTCTTTCCAATATTGTTTTCCCCTCTACCTCCTCACAAATGCGGGTACACTTCATCTAAATGTAACCTTCTTAATCCCTAAAACCATTAACGTAATTAGTACATAAGAGTATAACCCAAACGGTGCTAAAAGAAAGGGGGAAAACGCTTGGTAAACGGATTTGTTGGTTTTTATTAAAATTCTACCAAATGAGTTAATTTTCCTAGTGTTTATCCAGGACTTAAAAATACTTATTTATAAGGGACAGAAAGAAAGAAAGAAAAAAGTGTTGTATCCAATCAAAATCCAGTCTATGATTTTTAAATGTTTTAGCTGGTGAAACTCACACATTTGGAGGCGTCATATTGTTGAGTTTTGTGGCATGGAAATATGGAATTAAATTTTTTTTTTAGTTAACCTAAAGAAGTAAAATTAAAGTTTTTCTTTAAAAAATATATGCATTACAAACGAAAGTTTTATTTTATCTTCAAATTAGCTATAAAAAATAGCTATTAGGTATATTGTAAAGTTATTAAGCTTAAAAAAATAAAGGAATTAAACTTAAAAAAAAAAATTCTATTATACTAGACTACCTGTAACAAGGAGATAGGGATTCGAATCTCAATCGGGTATTATACTTAGGATGGTTTTTGCACTTTCCTCCCCCCAAGCAACGGCCGGTACACTTCCTCTAAATTCAACCTTCATCATACCTAGTTCATTAGCGTAATTAGTTCATATGCGTATAACCTGAACGGGTATTAAAAAAAATAATATGGACTATTACGTAGTCGTAAACTATAACGAACTCCAAACACACACACACACACACATAAAGAGCACTCTTCCAAGCCTCCGGGCTCGTATTTTATTAATGACAGGAAGTTAGCAAAAATGTTGCCTTAAATTGGACGCCTAGAGCAACGAGCAGAATTCTCTTAACGCCGCGTGTCGATGTGACTTCGACACAACCTAGTCGTAATAAGCTAACCACTCGTTAGGGCTATGTAGTTGGGGGAGGGGGATAATTAAAAAAAATATTCATAAAATGATTTCAGATGACACAATATGCTGTGCAATTTTCATATAAAGGGCTGAACGGGTGTTAAAATAAATATATATAATTTTTCACGTACTCACACATCTAGTCATATTATCTGCAGCTGTCACTTTTGATAGATATAATTAATATTAAATACCTACTAAATAACACTAATAAAAAGGGTAAGATGATTTAATTTTGTACGCAAAAAAAGTTTCTATTTTAAAAAGGCACTTACCATGAAAATTGGTTTGTAGTGGCCATTTTGTACGAGTCGTAAAACTAACTTGAAGATGCGGGTATGTATAAAACATCTCGTGCTCGCCCGGCCGGGCTGAAACCGCAACTGTTGGGCGGACCACACACACGTGTGGTGTAAACTAACTGTTACTACCGTTAGCGAGTCTACCGGTAAGGTACCAGCCATTCTCCTCGGGTACAAGTGTAACTGGAGTCCTTTCTCAAATCACGAGATAACAAGGATTTTTTGTTGTTGTTTATTTCACTGGTTCGAGTTTTGAATCGCACACTCTTGTTAAGGACAAAACAAAAGGCTAAGAATGCGACTCTACACCAATTTTCTTATGAATCGACATATCTCACAGAAAGAAAAAAATACTGGATCTACAATAATAGGCCTACTTATAACAATGTATAATATGTTCAATGTGGAAGGCAGATAATATAGGCTGGCCTATTTTTTTTATTAAAATATGCTTTAAAATGTACATATATATATATATATATATATACATATATGCCTGTGTGTGTGAATCGTATAAATGTAATTTTATATAATTAAAGGACAAATAGACAATTGGAGCACTTTTTAGAAAACACAAACCTAACCATTATATATTATATATATATATATTATAATTTTTGAGGAGGTATATCCGCATTTTTGTGAGTGAGAGAATGGAAAACTAGTTTAGAAAAATCACCCGGCCAGGATCAGAGCCCCAACAAACCTCTCCAAGAATGGCAAACTGGGTCAGACAAGACTGACACCTCTGTACGCATACCCGTTGGTTCGGGTCACAAATTTATTAACTTCTAAAAAAAAAATTAAGTGATTTTTTCACGTGACCTGGCCACATCGTGGGATCATCGGAATATTAAGTTCATTAATACATTTTAAAAAAAATCTGGTGATAAATAAAATCCTTATCCTCAAAAAAAAAATCAATAAATTTTCTCCTTTTGAATGCGACACTGTTGAAAAAATCTTTATGTCATTCAAAATTTAAAAGTTATTTTTAAATAAATCACTATGGCTTAATTGCAATTTTATGTTCATTCATTACAATGTGAAGTTTGGAACGTCCAAGAAATTAGCTAACCTAATTAATAGCCACAAAAAATATACTTTAATATTATCAGAGTATTTTTGCTAAATTTTAAAACTAAATCTATCCAAATGAAGCAATTTTAAGTTATTTTTGCACAGATATTATAAGTGTTAAACTCCCCCCTCTCCCTCCAAATAAGTTCAAGATTCGATCGCGAATTATCTAACCAACACGTGCACGTTATAAATTATATGACATTGACTTCAAAGATACATACATGAAAAAAAAGAGGAAAAAATGATCAGAAGAAGACAAATTACATTCAAATTCCAAATTAAATTCAACCCGGCGAAAACGGATGTAATTGCACATAAAAATATGAACAATAATCAGCGCGGCAAAACAATGGAACGTGTTCTCGTCCGTCCGGTGACGATACCATGTCCTCCACATGGGATGATTATAGAGTATCCCGGCAAAGGAAAGATACATTAATCTATTACAGGGTTCTAAATAAACCTCATGATGAACATGTAATCCGAATTTTCATGAAGGGAGAGTGTAAAGTGATTTAGGAGAAGAAGAAAACCCACCCTCAGTACACCCGGCCGAGATTTGAGCCTCCGCCCCCCCCCCTCCCTCCCCCCAAACAAACAATACCAGACGAGGTTGATGCCCTAACCCACGTACCCAACGATGCGGGTCGCGTAAGAAAGGTAGAAAAACCATGAGAACCGCGATCAATCAGAATTCAACCACAAGGCTTTAAAATTCAAGCGTGCTGAACATTCGCTTAGCTCTTCAAGTATATGCTTATCTATTACGGGCGGGTATTAAGGGGCGTAAAATACAGCCCAATTTTCTAATAAAGCGTCTTTTAGAAAATACAAAAATTTTACTTTCGTTAATTTGATATTATTAGTGCTCTTTTATACATATCTACAGAATAAAACTTCCTAGTGTGTGTGTGTGTGTGTGTGTGTGTGTGTGTGTGTGTGCATGTGTGGCTGCACTCCTCAGAAACCCCTTGATGATCTAAAAAGCTGAATGAACCTTTGCACAATTAAAATTATAGCACCACTCCTTACTACCCATTCGGGCTATATGCTTAAGTACTAATTATACTAATGTGTTAGGAATTGGGAAGGTTGAATTTTGAGGACGTGAACTCACATTTGTGTGGAGGTAGAGTGAAAAACCATTTAGGAAAAATCCACCCCCCAGTAGCTCAACACGTAACCAGCACGTTAGCTAACTACGCCACCGAGGCAGGTTCTTTGCACATTATTAAAGTAAGTATAAACTACGGGGGGAAATCCTAAGTATGCCGGATTTTCGATTATTTTTTTAATTTAATAAAAATAGAGTTTATTTAGTTCACTTTCCTAATCCAATCTTACGTAAAGTAGAGTCCCGACTATTCGACCTTCCATTTTATCCTATATATAACACATGGTATTGGCACGGCCTCATTGCAGGGAAGATGCAAAACTGGGAAACAAACTTCAATCACCAATTTCTTAAACAGTGACTTTTGCATTTTGCAAACTAGAGTATAGTTATATTAAAATTGTCATTTCGTTGATTTAAAATCCTTTGTTCTGTTTATATATGAATAAAATAATAGCTTTGTAATTTATTGAATAATTTATACAATGTAGCTATTACTAATTTTTATTTCATATGAATCATATCCTTACTGCACCTCGATTTATTATTTTCATTTATATGACAATTCGGTTACCTAATCCAGCTATCGGTCCCGTTTAGGTCAGATAGTCAGGAATCTACTGTCACTAATAACTCACAGAAAAATACTCTTTTACAAACAAAGTCCAAACTTTCATAAGGCTTTTCAATTGATTTGAAAGTTAGGTATTGTTAGAATGATTAATATTATGATACTGTCGTAGACAGGCCTAAAATCAAGTTTATAATGTTTATTAAAAATGAAAACTACAGATCATAAGACCCAACTAAGGAATACGTGTAAGAAGATCAAGTAATTTATCCGTAGTATAAGGTATTTTCTATGAAAATTGGACTGTACATGTATAATAAGATCACTCCAGGTAGCAGCACGTGCTGGTCCTTAAATCCTAAACATCCCTCATCAAGTCGTTGCATGGGGGCACCATATATGAGCACTGACATCACCGAGATAGCTAGGGATATC
Organism: Timema poppense; assembly: GCA_902141375.1. Lineage (NCBI taxonomy): Eukaryota > Metazoa > Arthropoda > Insecta > Phasmatodea > Timematidae > Timema > Timema poppense. The sequence continues at coordinate 27,823 of CABFOV010002193.1, forward strand.
TAAGAGAGGCGAAGAATATGAACTGGAGCAATGAGCTACGTACGACCCACGGACTTATAAAATCGTTCTAGACGCGAAAAAAGTGCTCTTGATACATTTACTTACAATTGTGACATTTTTAAAACAGAAATCAGTACTAAATATCTCCTAGTATGAGCTAGAGCAAGTAGTTACGTTCATTGATCTGTGTGTACAATGCACTATATATCTCCTGGTATGAGCTAGAGCAAGTTGTTACTTTCATTGATCTGTATCAGTCTTACTTATAGCGCTGACAAAATGAAAATTGGCAGAGCTATGAACGATACTTTTTAATAACATTCAACCAACAACCAGTCCCTGTGTTGAATGGAGTGAAAGTGTCGCTTGTAAGGTCAGTTGGTGTATGTGTTTCGGTGGGTTTAACAGAATGATATTCAATAGTAATTTCTGACTCGGTGAGGAAAGCAATGGGAAACTACCTCACTCATTTTGCTAGTATGCCTCTTGGGTGCTGCACTTTACAGATTACGGTGGAACTGTTTATAGTGTGTGTGTGTGTGTGTGTGTGTGTGTATATATATATATATGCTTGTGATAGACTTGTTTATATATATATGACTATCTCAATTTTTTTTAAGATCATAACTTAATATATTAATATTCTTTGACACATTCTATGGTTAAAGGATTTCAGCCTATAAAGTTGGGCTGGCTATTGGGTAGCACGAGCTTAAGTTAGATTTCAGTGAGAACATATTGAGAAAATCAAAATTGCCTTGCACCAGTACAGTTAAATATTGTTTTGAATCCTCTTCTAGTTTCACCTTTCTGTAACGTAATCGAATTCTCACGCATGTCCATAGCCAAGATTCAACTTTGGCTAAATACGTGAGATTGGGGGGTCGAAAGATGACACGTAAATCACATGTTGACTTTGAGAATTGAGGTTTATATGCTCAACAGGGACAAATGTGAAAAAGATTCGCTGTGAATACTAACAAGAATAAACATGTTACTTGAACTACTAAAGTAAAAGTTGTGTATTTTTTGGGGTAGTACGTAAACATTCCAGAAATTTAATAACATTTTCTTACTTCGGGAAAAAAAAATATTTTAATGCCGCTTGGATTAAAACTAGAATCTTTTACACGCGTGGTAGGTCATAGTCAGAATCAAACAGCAAGGAACTATTTTTACAGTTATAAAAGTTATTAAAACAGTTTTAATATATTGATACGTCAAGTCACATGACCAGCAGCTGTCATTTTTTAATCGTATTAAATTATACCAATTCTCTCTTAGCACTACTCCTAACTACCCGTTTGGGTTGTAGCCTACGCATATGTAATAATTGCGTTAATGTGTCATGGATGAAAGATGCGAAATTTTGACTAAATGTACCTGCATTAGCGTGACGAGAGAGAAGAAAGCCACGTAGGAAAGCACTAGGTACATCCGAACGGGATTTGAACTCCAATCTTCCAGTCATCGACAGTTTACTATTGCGACAGGATGTTTTAGACCATGTGGCCACCGAAATGGTTCATCATATTATTATGCAATAAAATGTTTACTAATAAGATATAACTGTATCAAAATTGACTACAAACAAAATATTTGCATTTTCTAAAAGGTCATCTTGTAGTGTCTGTTCTCAACGCAATTATCCACAAGCCAAGGTGACTAAGCTATGTATTTATTAAAAACACCATTGGTAACACGGATTAAGGCGTCAGGATCACGGTAGCATGGCGAAGTGTTAATCTCAGCCGGGTTTAATTGGAGTAGTCCACCCCATGTGATTTATCGGTATGATTTTACTAACCCTGCTTTACGTTGATGCCGGTGCAATTTCACTTAATAGCTCCTCAATCCTGACATTCAGCTTAAGCTGTTAGCAAGTTTCATGTTGAACATATTGATTGAAAGAAAAAGGAAATCATAATAAAGACAGAGAGGATCTCAAAATACGATGGTGAAAAAAAAAAGAAGGAATAAAGGATCAAAATCCGTTCAAACTTTTCTAGGAGCGACAAAGAATTAATCTTGCGGATTCTTGGGGGCAATGTAAGATAGTACTAACCGCTAAGATATTAAATCCATCCAAGTTCAGATTCATACCATCAGTGTCCACTAAGTAGAACTTCGAACGAAGATTTTCTGCAGAAGGTTCACTTAAGTTAAATTTCACCATCCGCTAAAAAAAAAAAAATCACTGTGTCTCCCATAAAATCAGTGTTCACGAGCGTAAACGTCCAGTCGTAAACCCTGCAAAGTATGAGGGTGAAGGGGGGTGGGGTGCTGGCCACGGGGGTCAAATGATAGCCGAGGACTAGTGTCCCTCCGCAAAGATATCGTCTTGCTATACCCGACGAGCCTTGTTGGACGGTGATTCCCCCATCGTCAAATTTTATAGCATTCCGAGACGATATTGCTTCTTCAACGTGTAACATTAAAAAAAAAAATTGGGGGTGGGAAAAATATCCCATATCCATAAAATGAAACGGCACAAAATGTCATGAAGGTATTGGAGCTATAAAAAAGTTAGTCGTGTTTTATGTTGCTATTTAGCATGGAAAACAGGGCTAGTTCCGTGGCTATCGACATATTTACTTCAATTTTATTATCAGAGTTTCAACACCATAATGTTCATAAAGCCCGAATATTAGATATGTCTACGTGGAAAAGATTGTATTTTTGTCTAGATGCAAGACAATCTTAATATGAAAGAAAGAGGTTGTGTCACGTAAGTCATATGCGATGGAACAATACCTCATACTAACTTTGCTTACTTCATTATAAAATCACTAGAACATACATATTAATTTTTATTGTGACAGGCTAATGCAGTCATATATAACTGCACGGGTATGACATTGATTACCCATTTTTTCGACTATTATATACCAGTTTATTTAGAAAATTTACGTAAGCAGGAACATAATGATGCGGTGATACTCAGTCCCTCGGTCAAATTTTCCATGCAGTGTTAGGATTTTATTTATTTATGTGTCGTCAATTATATGGGACCAAATATAAAATCCTCCTTAAACTATAGATAAAAAATATTATTTAACTTGACTAGTTATATTTAGTATACATTCACTTTTCTATACGCCCAGACAAACAAACCAGGTTGTATTAAAAACCTCGCCATATTTACAAAAGTTTTGCAAAATGTATTTACACTTTTGAAAATACAAAATAATTGTCACCTATTTTTTTTAAGCTACAAATTATTCCGTATTTTCGTTATTAAAAATATCTAACTCAAGTAACACATGCTAATAATTTGAAATTAACGTGAAAACTTTCGCGATTTAAAGTATTAGCTGTATTTTACAATTCTGTCAGTCTCCTTGCCTGTCTGTCTTGTATGTGCTCAAACTTGATACTTAATTTTTACAAGTTTATACCTCCAGAATTTTCTTTTTCATATTCAACCTAGCCCTCAGATTAAAGGTGATGAGTGCTTTTTTTGAACTCTAATTTCGAAAATGGCTTTAACGATTTTGATTGAAATTGATGTGGTATATACTATGTTTGACCTCCCAAATAAGTGAGATAACACCTTATATTTGGCTTTTGGGTAAAAAATAATTGAAGAGCAATATGCTGATGAGTAATTTTAGAAAATTCGAAATATTTTGAAAGCGGCTCTAACGATTTTGTTCCAAATTGGTATCTGTGGTGTGTATATCACTACAAAAATAAATGGTACAGAACTCTGCACAAACTTTCTTGCTCTAATGTTTAAAAATATAGATATTTACTCAAAATTCGTAATATAATATACACTAGCACACTCACGAACAAATTGTACTATAATTACAAACAATTTTTTTTTACTCACGGTTATACATTTTATAATTTTATTTCTAAAGAATTAACGATTTAATTTGTACATCTGGACCAATAAAAAATATCGATATTGTGTCTCCAAGGGTCAACACTTCGTATTAAAATTTTGACTACCGGTCAAAATATTCGACATTTTATTAGGGGATGCACATCTTATGGTTATCACATTGCTATTAAATTTCTATTTTGTAAATTTTGACCAATAAAATAGGTAATTGTTGACTATTACGTATAAAATGATTGAGAAAAATAATTGTTGTAAAATAGGTGGATCCAGGAGTGGAGCGTGGGGGAAGCGCACCTCCCTTTAAGAAATTAAACCAATTAAATCATTGTTAAAGGTACTTACTACTAGTTTTATTGTCACGTGATACTATCTCACTAAACAAATTTCATTTTTTTAAATTGTTATTGGTAATATTATTAAATGATTAATATACGGTAATTATTATTAATACTTATAACAATAACATTAAGTATTAAAATGGTGAAAATGGACATTAATGAAACTATCCAAATTTATGTTATGTGCATTTCACCTTGCTGTACAAACCTTGTTTAGGTTTTTTGATTATTACTATTTCAATGATTAATAATAAATAAAGATCTTTGAATAATACCACCCACATAATGTGTTAATTGTTATGTTTAAACTTATTTCCCTCTTAATAATCAATAAATATGTTATTATTTACTTTTAATAAATGTCAATACTAATCGAAAATTTCGTGTTATACCCTTCATTGGAGGATTATTTTCAAGTTTAGCGTTACACTGAAAAATTACTCAAAGATTTCCACTAAAAGTTTGAAGTATTTTTATGTCAATATTTCTTGAAGCCCCCACCCCCCGACTCGATCCCGATGGGAGCACACACGTCCCTCCCACCCCCATGAAAACCCTGGATTCACCCCTGTGCTGTACAAACATTTAACCTAAGAGGTTAAAGGGAAAACATCAACTTCTTGAGAGACTTACTTATTTGCTTACTCTATGGCATTATAAAATTATTGCTTTCGAACTTAAGTAGTATCTCTTCAGAACTAAAGCTCACAAAATTATATTGTTATATTTGCCAATAAAATATATCCGAAATTATTGGTTTTATAAAAATATATTTCAAATAAAAGTTTTTTCTTTTAATAGTACTAGAATTGTACAGTGATAAGTTATTTAGTATCTCAAAAACTCTCTAAAGAACCCTAAAAGTCATTTTCATGGGAAAATGAAAAAGTCAATTTTGTTTATAATCTTAATCAACGCCTAGGTGCGAACTTCAATCAAAACCGTTATAGCCAATTTTGAGAACATGGAATTTTTATCAATTAGAATTTATGCGTCAGACCGGAGTCCTTAAAGTCATTTTGACGAAGAATTGAGGCTATCAATTTAGTTTGTAATATTGATCAAAGTTTAGAAATTAAATTTAATCAAAATCGTTAAAGCCAATTGTTATATAAAAAATAAATTTCCGCCCTTAAGCAAACTAGCCTTAATTTTAGGGTTGGATATAAATTTCCAAAATTTCCTTGGGGTAATCGTACGAAAACCCTAGAAACAGAGTCTTGACCCAATCGGTAAAATAGTTTAGGGTCTAGCCCAGGTTCAGACTAACAGACAGATGGACAGACAGACGGCATTGCGAAAACAACTTTTCGGATTCGGAGGATCGAGAAACGTCGGCATTCATAAAAATCTTGAGTCTGTTTTTTTTTATGATCACAATACTTGCTATACCTGTAAGGTAGCGAGAAGGTAAAAATATTGATATTAGGTCCCCAAGGGTCAACATTCCGTATTAAAATGTCGACTTCCAGTTTAAATTCTTTAAAGTAATAATCCTTATGTTATGTAATAAGTAGCCTACTTATTAAACTACCCCAACATGTAGATTCAACCTAAATGTATAATAACCATTAAATATAACTCTATTTTGATATATTTTTGTATTTTATTTGAACCCTAAGCACTTGTTGAAAACATTGGTTATGTTGTTGTATCAGGGCCAGGATTTTGATGAATTATTATTATTATTATTATTATTATTATTATTAGCACTGCGTCTTACTACCCTTTCGGGTTATACGCACGATTTTGATAAAGAGTATCCATAAAATGACACTAACAATTTCAAAAAATTACTTCAAATTAACAAAATGACCCCAAAAAAGTTAATGCAAACTCTAAGAATGCACAAGAATAAATCAAACAATCACTTTACAAGTGGAAACTAAAAATTTAGTAATGAAAACCCCCAATCAAACTTGCATTCCGTTAAAAATTAACCTTAATTTATTTATTTTTCGTGTGGGCATTTTTCTATGTGAGTATCTTTCGTATGAGCAATTTTTCGTGTGGGCATTTTTCTATGTGAGTATTTTTCGTGTGGGCATTTTTCCGTGTGAGCTTTTTTTCCTGTGCGTATTTATGACCGCGGGGTTTTCTCTGTGCGGAATTTTCATGTGCGCTTTTTTCCGGTCACCGTAACGGTCCTGATTTTTTAATTTAGAACTACTGTAATTATTTAACTCCTTCATCGAGATGCCTGTTTGTTAGTCTAGTCTTGCCCGCGGTGCCGGGCGTTCCGACGCAGACACCCGTTCTGTACCGCTTCTTTGTCCTACCTCTTCTAACCCCCCGAATGAATGGATTGCCCTTGATCAGGTCGGCATTGGAATCCCAACACGCACTTTGCTTTTTTTTTTTTTACTTCCCTGCTTGAAATGGTTTGAATTTTTGCGTGTAATTTAAAGCACGCCAGCTCAATCAGCCGGACGTTGCCGGTCCCGAGCGAGAGTACAGTCTTCTGAACACATGAATGGACACCATTCATTTTTCACAGAAACCTATTATGTTGGGGATTAGCCGATAGTTTTGTGCGAGAAACTTGTCTGAAAAAAAAAACCATTTTAAGCTATAGGAAAGTGTATTTTTCAAATCATCGACCTCGGCAGCCTTGGTTAAAGTGCTAGTCTCAGGACCCGATGTTCATGGTTTTAAGCCCATCCAGGGTGGGGTTGACGTATTTTTCTTGAACGATAAAAATCCGTCTCATTTCCTTCGGAAGGGGAGTAAAGCCGTCGGTCCCTAGTCGATTAGGACATGTAAAAGAACCCTGGAAGATAAACGATAAAAGCACACATGAAAATTCCGCACAGAGAAAACCCCACGGTCATAAATACTCACAGGAAAAAAGCTCACACGGAAAATGCCCAAAAGGAAAAAAATGCCCACAAGGAAAAATGCCCACAAGAAAAAATGCCCACAAGAAAAAATGCCCACACGAAAAAATTGCCACAAGGAAAAAAGCCAGAAATTGGAATTTTTAAAAAAAGCGCTTAACACCCTTAATTTGAGGGCTAGGGTGAAAATGAAAAAAAATAATTCCGGAGGTATACATTTGAAAAAATTAAATATCAAGTTTGATTACATACATAAGACAGACAGACAAGGAGACTGACAGAATTGTAAAATGCAGTTTGTTTTATTTAAATTTTTTATTTCGATTTCGATTTTTTTCACGGTTGCAATACTTTCTCTTTTGATAAGAAAGTAAAAATGAATGTGGACATTTTTCTCTATGGGCATTTTTCCATGTGCGCACTTTTAGTGTGAGCTTTTATTCCGTGATCATTTTTCGTTTGAGCATTTTTCCGTGTGGGTTTCTTTTCCGTGTGGTTTTTTTTTACGTATGGGTATTTTTCCGTGTAGGCTTTTTTCCGTGTGGGCATTTTTCCGTGTGGGCATTTATGCTTGTGAGGCTTTTTCTGTGCGGAGTTTTTGTGTGCTCCTCTATCACTTGCTCTTTTTTCCTAGAATCGACAGTTACAAGATTAAATTTAAAGAGTTTTAAAGTGGGGTGGAAATAGAATGCAAGCTAATGTCAGAATTTTTGTTCTGACTTAATGATTGACTCATAAACGCCCAGCCCAAACCCTTGGACCTAGAAAGCTGAAATTTTGCACAGAGGTTTCGTTTATGATGTAGACAAGGAATAAGGCTGGATTTTTTGAAATTCCCACGGGATAGGGAATAAAGAGGCTTTATATAATGACTATACCACAGTGGGTAACGGGTAGCGTGGGGGAGGGGGGCTTATATAATTCTTATAGCACAGTGGGTCACGGGCAAAGCCGTTCTAGACTGCTAGTTTAAAAATATAATTAGAAGGAAAATATCAAAGTACAAATTGTAGAAGCTTTTGACTAATTTTAATAACTAAGCATGGCAAAGGCCAAACTTATATATGATCTTTAACGTTGATAATAGATTAAAATACAAAATCATGCTTTGTAAGGCTGCAACACAGCTAGGTTCAAAGCAGATCCGGCCGATCAAATTTAAACCCATGCAAAAAAGGATACATTATCTTTTCATCGTACTAATAGAAGTGTAAAAATGTTTGACTAAAGGAAGTTGATGGCATTATGATGGCTGCACGAAACACAGCGACGGACCTACACACATCCGACCCACAACAATGTTTTAACAATCGTCATCTCGGCACAGGACAGAACGAGGATGAATCAATTACAAGGATATCCCTCCGAGAGCTCATTGTTCGCTGAATTAATGGAACACTAATTCTTTTCAGGCGGCTTCCTGGGCTTTCACACAGTCCTTGACGAGGTTATTCAATTACTTTTGTTCCTTTGATAAAACACAAACTAATGCTGGATAAAGGCACACTCATAGCTTACAAAGCCATTTATGCTTTCAAAGTTTGAACCAACAAAGTTATTGTTTTTTATATTTTTTTATGGATGAAAAAATATTTATTAGGGAACCAAAATTATGTGTTTTTTTAACAGTTGACAAACACGAGAGAGGCTGATTGGTTTTGTGTGCCACACATTTTTTTCCACCACATCTTAGTAGTCGTACGTGCTACTCGCATACTTTTTTTTTTAGCACTGCGTTGGGGCTATACGCATATTTATTAATTAAGCTAATGGTTTTAGGGATTAGGACGGCTGTATTTATAGAAAGTTTACCCACATTTACGTGGAGGAAGAGCGAGAAACTATTTCGGGAAAACACCCCGACACCCAACCGAGATTTGAACCGAGATCTCCCAGTCACTGCTAATGGGATAAGGATTAGCATGGTAGGTTTAGCAGAAATGTAGCCACATTCACTTGGAAGGAAGTGGAAGACCAATTAGAAAAGTACACTCTCAGTACATCCGACATGGATTTAAACACCGATCTGGCGTCGTATATATGCCAGTCTACCGGTGCGAGTCAGGAATGATCCTGAAAAGTCAACAGAAAACAAGATTGTGCAAACATTCCTCTCAATACACCTTGGCCTCCTGAGTCAAAATTGCCCCCTGCTTGCAATGATATATCAAACCTATTGATGATTGGTAACAATTTTTTTTTCTTTGAAACTAGACAAAGCTAAGGGTTGTAAATCTTTAGGAGACCCCAACACCGTCTTAGGAAATAAAAGTGGGCCAAGCTGCGATGAAATGTTGCACAAATATGAATTTTTCAAGGGAACCATTATATTATTTTTATTTTTTCTGGCTGGTCTAGGTCTCTAGGGTGCAAGCGAGGGAGGTGAGGGATCAATATATCTAGTATGTGATGGGCAGGACCACGAGGTTATGGTATGGTATCGATATTCTATAAGATCGATTGTGACTGCAGAGGAGTGGAGTGTAATGATCCGTGTTGGAGGGACTCTAGAGAGCTCTTTAATTGCTCTTCCGGTAGATGGTGAGGGTTGAGAGAAAAAAGTGTGGGGTGAGTGAGAGAGGTTGAAGTGGTAGCAGAGAGAGAAACTTTCATCCCGCAGACCAGGGGCACCAAATGACGCAGACGCTGGCCGATGCTTTGGTATATAAAAAAAAATCTTTACTGAATAGGTTTCTGTTTGAAGAGTAAGCATATTGACCAGTCAATTCGTCTGCTCATATTTAGCTGGCTGGCTGGATGACTAGGTAGAAATAGGTCATAGTGTTTTGAGAGTAAAGAAGAATTTAACTACTCTTTCTTTGATTTTATTTCCTTCGTGTTCCTAACAGATTAGAAAGTTAGAAGGAGGAAAGAAAGGGGCTGTGGCTAAGGTTGTACACTTTCAGTCAAGGCCCCCATTGGGTTTACTCTTGAATACCTTAATTTTACCCGCTTCGGTGGCCGCATGGTCTAAGGCCCTACTATCGCAATAGACTAGACTTCTGAAGATGGGGATATTGGGTTTAAAATTTAGGTTGGGTGTACTGAGGTTTTTTCAAAATTATTTTCCACTCTCTCTTCACGCAAATGAGGGTAATCTTTCCCTAAATATAGCCTTTCTTATACCTAAACAATTACTTTACGTATGAATACGTGAATATCTAATAACTATTTCTTGCTGTCAGGTATGTTAAACTAGCCATTCGTTAGAAAGTTGGGGTGTTGTTAGAACTACGAATCTTATTAAAAAAAAGACACGACCGCTTTGTCATTCCACCAGTTTATAGAGGCTCACCAGTTTGAATCCAAACCAAATTAACTCAAAATTAGACAGTGATCTATTTGTAGACTATTATACGTAGACATACACTGAATTACGGGAAAATATGACTAACTGTGGTCTACACCGGAAACATGTAGATAGTTGACTTTATGATTTACAAGGCATTTTTATGATTGGACAATTAAAATCATATTCTAATTAAGAATTAATGTATATGTACTTATTGCTGAATATAATACATTAATAGTAGTTATCAATTGGGATATAGAACATACTAAATTTAATAAAATAATAATCCATGAGTGGGATTATAGCAATATCTAGGAATAATCTTTAAAAAAATCTTATCGATTCAAGCTATTTAGTTTAATCACGAAAATTTCCGGTTAGAATCTTTCTGTCAGGATGTAGAGTTAGAAAGTACCCGAAAAAAATATATAAAGCTAAATCAGGAAAAAATATTAAAAGGTAATTTTGAAAATAAATGCTTTCCAAGCTCAAATAGTAGAGTGTGTAAACTCGACGGTGGAAGAGAAGTGTTATCGGTGGATAAACAAGAGGCCTAGCAAGGTGAGCTACTTACTATCTTCCTTTTATTTCTGTTTTGTACATTGACGTCTAGGTATGATAGTGCTTAGAGTGTTTAGACACTTCAAAAAGATACAACTCGCTTCGCAAAATAGTTTCAAATTCATAATGTAGACAAAGTCATCAACAATTTTTATTTTAGTGTAGTTAAAAGCGTGAACAATTAAAAGAAAACCACAACCAGTTCACATCGATGTCAGGAGAATTTTTGAAGGCGCTATTTTAAGTTATTTATCACATGAATATGCAATTTCAAGTTAAGGGCGTTGCCTACCCAGTGCAGTGGAGAGAAATCGCGAGCCCTAGAGACAAATTCAAAAATTTAAATCATGCTTAAAACACTTTAAAAAATGTGTTACACAGACGTAATAAAAACACATGGACTAACAATACAAAGAACAAAGGCTATAAATAGGTATGGTTACTATAAAACGGGAGACTTTGACTTTTCACTTGAAAATATAAACATTAAAAAAAATGAAAAATCCAACTAGAAGAGACTATTTCATAAGTAAAATGTACTACAAATATTTAAAACGGAAAGTTCTGTACGGTTATCAGCGCTCTCAAGCGACTTAATTTTGTACCATTAGTAGACTAGTAGTAGCTTCCGGGTCCGTGAGCAACAACCATGGACTGCGATAACGTCACCGCCATCACCGTCGATCACTGAATAATTCAGACAAATATAAATATTTGCGGATCGCACAGTGATCAACGCTAAAATATAACCTAAGCTGTTTGTTGGCAAAATGTAGATATTCGTATTATCTAAAACCAATATCATTTCTGAGGTCTTAAAAATTAATAAATTTTTTATTTGAGTAAAAATTAAGTAAACAATAGGGCCTGCCAGACCGGGCCCCAGAACTGCCCCCCCCCC